>JASEVX010000010.1:21156770-21204008 GCA_031761405.1 Serripes groenlandicus
AGAGAGAGAGAGAGGGAGGAAAAGAGAGCGAGAGAGAGGCAATCATATTAAACAACATAAACATGAAAGAAGTCGGATATAACAGGATAAGCATTTTTAAGGATGTATCTTGTGTTTTGAGTCACACTTTTCGTCACATTACTACTTTGGTCTCAAAGCAAAGCAGCACTCTACTTGTTATGTACGTACAGTAACTAGTACATGTAGTTGTATGGGAAGTTCATTTTCGTAGAGTCATTGTTTATTAATGGATTAAGTAGTATTCATCCTGCAAACTTAATTTCCTACATTACCCCTGATAACCGAAGACTGTATTTACCTTCGTTTTGGTATAGTCGCGTATCTTATAATACAGAGATACCATTGACAGGTTGACATCCAGTGGGATCCTGTGTAAATGTTATATAAAGATAAAAAACCCTTGAAGGTCATCCAATGTTAGACATATAAGAAATATTCATAAATGTAACGACTCTTTGCACTGACTATCAAACTACTGGTTGGATTATACAACACTGTAAAATTAACATTCGATAGTCATAGCATCATCAAAATGTAAAATATTATAAAACAAAAACTTTAATATTGTAGACTTAGTACTGAGATAACCTCGAATTGATACTTCTTTTTAAAAATTAAAATGTTGATTCCATTCCTGATTGGAATTTAACCCATTACTTCTGACAGACGACATTTGACACCTGCCATTGAACATGACTTTTTAAAACATTGCAATAATAGGTGAAATTGCTCAAAACGAGCAATTTCACCTTTAATTGCAATATTTTAAACTCTTTATCAATATATCGTTCAGTTTTCTAGATTGTTGAAATTGTTCGTCTGATGATTCTAAAGCAGACGACCTTTGACAAGGCATGTGAAGTATTTAGTTAAATTGTGTTTATTATCCTGTTTGAGTGTAATAATGAATTAACCGTGGACACATGCGTTGAACAGTCGAATCACTGCACTTGAACCAATGGATGTGTTGTACATATATTGTTTCAATTGTTTATAAGCAAACAGTAATGCGCTTATAGCACAACCGCTATGTTTGCTTATAAATTAAGACGGTTATTTTGTTGTGGCATTATATCGTGGTATAGGTATAGCTAGATACGGTCCATTCGTGACAACAGAGAGTCAGTCGTAAAGCTAACCTCACGAAAATGAGCGTCTATGAGGGAAAGTCATTCATACCATTTTAGGCTCGTCTGTTTTTCATAGAAAATAAGTCAGACTATTGTGATACCCTTGGGGTCGTCGTCGTCTGCGTCGTCGTAACAAGATTTTAACCTTACTTTATAACTAGAAAAACGTTCAACATTTTAAAATGAAACTTGGTACACATGTTCCTTTGTAAACACGCACCGTTAGATCAAGTCACGTAACTCTGACTTTAATTACTAATCAGTTATGCCCTTTTTTTTAAACTTAGAAATATGTGAACAAAAGACGAGCGTTGTTAAATTATGTTTTGACCCGGTCGGGGATCGGATCATTGATAAACATTAAATATCCTCATTTAGCATCTTAAGTTGATCCTTATTGTGTTATAGTTACATATGTTGAAATTGTCATGTTGGAAGAGTCAGTACGCCCTAATCATTTAACCGGATTTATTATATCTTAAAATAAATGGTATACGTTTTAACCTAAAAGTAAAAACAAATGAAGTACATACTAGGATATTTGATGAGTTATAATCTGGGACACTGATATCATGCTCCAATTATTCTACGTTTCATTTCGTCTAAATTGCAAACCACCGTACGTCTTAACAATATCGAGACCATATGACCATTCTACAAAGACAGACATTTTTTCAAGGCAGTGTATTTCAGTGCAAGAAATGTTTATCAACTTGTGTTAGGGTGGAGGAGATGATCTGAAGCTACACTGTTCAGAAATGTCAACATGTCAATTACCGAAATTATCCAAGTAAAATTACTTACGTTTAATACTACGTGTGCTATCTACATTGACATATTATTATATTCTCAACGAGGATTTTTAAAACGCTAAAACGGTTTGTCAATGTATTTGAATGTTGAATTATTATATCTTAAAATAAAACGTATACGTTCAAACATAAAGGTCATAACAAATGAATACTAGGATATCTGATGAGTTATTTTCTGGAACACTCATACCATGCTCAAATTATTCTACGTTTCTTTTTGTCTAAGTTGCAAACAATCGTGCTACATGTACTTAACAATATCGAGACCATACTGACCTTTCTACAAAGACAGACATTTTTTCTATGCAGTGTTAAGGTGGACGAGATGATCTGAACCTACATTGTTCAGAAATGTCAACATGTCAGTCCCCAAAAATGTCCAAGCCAAGTAACTTTCGTTTAATACTACGTGTGCTAACTACCTTGACATATTATCATATTCTCAAATAGGATTTTCAAAATGCTAAAACGGTGTGTCAATGTATCTGATTGTTAAAGCGAAAACTTGTAAAACCTTGTTACTGAATTATGAAAATGTTAAGTATAATGCGCCTATTGACAGGGTAATCTATGAACTCTATGAACTTCTCGTCCTTAAACTGAGCATTCCAAGTGTATCGGTTGGTTGGTTGCCGTATCAGGAGATTACATAAATGAAGTTACTTTATAGCCACGTCGTATCATCATATCCTTATGACGAGTAGGCATATTTCAAACATGAACAATGTTCGTTAACCCTTTTCCCTCATATAGACGCTTTTTGACGCATCTGCAGGATACGGCTTTTTGAAAACATAGTGACAAAAGAAGAAATTGCTCAAAACGAGCAATTTCTCTTTTTGCCACTATGTTTTCCACTTTTAGTCATAGGTTATCGATTCAATAAAAGAAACTTTTCATTTTTTGACAAAATATGTTTGCTGCAGAATTGTTGTATGAGGAAAAGGGTTAAATAGTCATTATTATTTGAATGAGCACGTCCATTGGATAATATACAAGTTGGCAATTGTGAACAATATAGATTCAGATCAGACTGTGCATCCGCACCATGTTGCTTCACAAGTGTGTTAACTTTTGTAGATTCTAATGGAACGCTTCAGCTGAACTGACTGACCTGAACCAGAGACATGTTTATATGTCTCTGCCTGAACCCACACGGAAATGCAAACTTGTACCTTTTCCTCTATAGATGGTCGCAAATGGTGTTTTAACCAGCTTTTAACAGTATTTCTGTTCTTAACGACGTTTCATGGGTACATCACTAGAGGTACAGGTGTCATTTATCCGGAAACGGATGAAAAGGCCGTAGACTCAACCCCGCACCCTCAAGCTACTACAACAATGTTTATGATTTGGGATGGAAACTAGATTAATCGTTAAAGTGTTCATGAACAATGTTTCTTAAGGAGCAATCATCTTCGCTATTGGATAATCATTAAGGTGTACATGATCAATGTTTTTTAAAGAGCAAGCATTGTCCTTTGAACATGTACATAAACATTAGTAGGCTAATCATAAGTGTGTACATGATCAATGTTTCTTAAAGAGCAAGCATTGCCCTCTGTACATAAACGTTAGTTGGTTAATCATTAGGGTGTACATGATCAATGTTTCCTAAAAAGCAAGCATTGCCTTTGTACATAAACGTTAGTTGGTTAATCATTAAGGTGTTCGTGATCAATGTTTATTAAAGAGCAAGCATTGCCCTTTGTACATAGACATTAGTTGGTTAATCATTAAGGTGTACATGAACAATGTTTCTTAAAAAGCAAGCATTGCCCTTTGTACATAAACATTAGTTGGTTAATCATTAAGGTGTTCATGAACAATATTTCTTAAAGAGCAAGCATTGTCCTTTGTACATAAACGATAGTTGGTTAATCATTAAGGTGTACATGATCAATGTTTCTTAAAGAGCAAGCATTGTCCTTTGTACATAAACGTTAGTTGGTTAATCATTAAGGTGTACATGATCAATGTTTCTTAAAAAGCAAGCATTGCCCTTTGTACATAAACGTTAGTTGGTTAATCATAAGGGTGTTCATGATCAATGTTTCTTAAAAAGCAAGCATTGCCCTTTGTACATAAACGTTAGTTGGTTAATCATTAGGGTGTACATGATCAATGTTTCTTAAAAAGCAAGCATTGCCCTTTGTATATAAACGTTAGTTGGTTAATCATTAGGGTGTTCATGATCAATGTTTCTTAAAAAGCAAGCATTGCCCTTTGTATATAAACGTTAGTTGGTTAATCATTAGGGTGTACATGATCAATGTTTCTTAAAAAGCAAGCATTGTCTTTTGTACATAAATATTAGTTGGTTAATCATTAGGGTGTTCATGAACAATGTTTCTTAAAAAGCAAGCATTGACATTTGTACATAAACGTTAGTTGGTTAATCATTAGGGTGTTCATGATCAATGGTTCTTAAAGAGCAAGCATTGCCCTTTGTACATAGACATTAGTTGGTTAATCATTAAGGTGTACATGAACAATGTTTCTTAAAAAGCAAGCATTGACATTTGTACATAAACGTTAGTTGGTTAATCATTAGGGTGTTCATGAACAATGTTTCTTAAAAAGCAAGCATTGACATTTGTACATAAACGTTAGTTGGTTAATCATTAAGGTGTACATGAACAATGTTTCTTAAAAAGCAAGCATTGACATTTGTACATAAACGTTAGTTGATTAATCATTAGGGTGTTCATGATCAATGTTTCTTAAAAAGCAAGCATTGTCTTTTGTACATAAACATTTGTTGGTTAATCATTAGGGTGTTCATGATCAATGTTTCTTAAAAAGCAAGCATTGTCTTTTGTACATAAACATTAGTTGGTTAATCATTAAGGTGTTCATGAACAATGTTTCTTAAAAGGCAAGCATTGCCCTTTTTACATAAACGTTAGTTGGTTAATCATAAGGGTGTTCATGATAAATGTTTCTTAAAAAGCAAGCATTGCCCTTTGTACATAAACATTAGTTGGTTAATCATTAGTGTGTACATGATCAATGTTTCTTAAAGAGCAAGCATTGCCCTTTGTACATAAACGTTAGTTGGTTTATCATTAGGGTGTGCATGATCAATGTTTCTTAAAAAGCAAGCATTGCCCTTTGTACATAAACGTTAGTTGGTTAATCATTAGTGTGTTGATGATCAATGTGTCTTAAAAAGCAAGCATTGCCCTTTGTACATAAACGTTAGTTGGTTAATCATTAGGGTGTTCATGATCAATGTTTCTTAAAAAGCAAGCATTGCCCTTTGTACATAAACATTAGTTGCTTAATCATTAGTGTGTACATGATTAATGTTTCTTAAAAAGCAAGCATTGCCCTTTGTACATAAACGTTAGTTGGTTAATCATTAGGGTGTTCATGATCAATGTTTCTTAAAAAGCAAGCATTGCCCTTTGTACATAAACGTTAGTTGGTTAATCATTAGGGTGTACATGATCAATGTTTCTTAAAGAGCAAGCATTGCCTTTTGTACATAAACGTTAGTTGGTTAATCATTAGGGTGTTCATGATCAATGTTTCTTAAAACGCAAGCATTGTCCTTTGTACATAAACATTAGTTGGTTAATCATTAGTGTGTACATGATTAATGTTTCTTAAAGAGCAAGCATTGACATTTGTATATAAACGTTAGTTGGTTAATCATTAGGGTGCTCATGATCAATGTTTCTTAAAAAGCAAGCATTGTCCTTTGTACATAAACGTTAGTTGGTTAATCATTATGGTGTTCATGATCAATGTTTCTTAAAAAGCAAGCATTGACATTTGTACATAAACGTTAGTTGGCTAATCATTAAGGTGTACATGATTAATGTTTCTCAAAAAGCAAGCATTGTCCTTTGTAAATAGACGTTAGTTGGTTAATCATTAAGGTGTACATGAACGAAACCATTGGCTTTTTGTTTATCTTCGCAGTTAGTTAATCATTCGTGTGTACATGCACGATGTCTTTAAAGAGCAATAATTGACATGTGTACTTGTACGCTATTGGTTAATCATTAGTGTGTACATTAAATGAAAAATGTTTCCTAAAGAGCAATCATTGGCTGTTGTACATCTTCGCTGTTGATTAATTATAAGGTCGTTCATAGAACAAAGTTTCTTAAAGATGAGCCATTTGTTTGTGTTCATCATTGCACTTGGTTAATCATTTGGGTGTACATGAACAATGTTTCTAGACCAAGCATCTTCGCTATTGATTATATTGTTCGGTACTCAGACAGTCTAGTCATCATCGTCCTGCGGATGACTTTTATGCCCTGAAAGGTTTGAAATATTAAGGAATTGTAATGCCTTAGTATAGCCTTCAAGGTAACTTCTAACCGACTTATATTGGGTTCTACTTTCGTTTTCACCTGGTTTACAATGCTTGGAAGAACTTGCCAAATATCGAGAAGAGTATTTCCCCTGCCAAATAGAAATTTCTACTTCGATCAAATAAAACGATCTCACATAACTAGAAAGTAGGCCACCGTATTAATAATGTTATATATAAATCTAGTTTACGTAAACGTTTTCTAATGTATGTAGAAATGCCTATGTGGCAGAAAATATATTACAGGTAAATGTCAGTTTTGATGTCTTTCAAAACGGAAAAAAAGACAAAGATAAATAGTTTTAACCATGATCTCTTAAAATATAACTTTACTGTATGACTTAATGGCATGTTCCTTTTCAATGTGAGTAGGACTGCATTTTGTATGATGCTAAATGAGAGCTCTATAGGCCAGGCCTACTGATATGATGTCAAATAACAAGTGTACATGTGGACTAGTGAGTCATGAAATATGATTCGATATTTACATACAGAAAGTCATGTTAAAGGGACTGAACACCATAATGGTCCAAAATCGTTATATTTTATACTTATTCTAATTAATCCAAAATACGTCTATATATATGTAACGAAATGTTGTAGAAGGTCGTACACGTCTTGTTTTTCATTATTTCATAGGAAATATGCAGTTAAAAAAACGTCCGCTCCGTATTTTTCCGATTAAAAATACCGTGGAATTTCCTCTTGCTCATTTGAATTTGTGGATTCAATTCGGCATTCTCTAACACTATCGACTCATTACATTCATGTATGCGTGAGTGTAAGGAACAACAACTCTCGGAAGGAGATTGTCAATTCGGTTGTAGTGATCACGTGATAAATATACAGCGATATCTTTAGATTTACTAGGTTACTAACCCAGTAGATTTTACAATGCAAAATAACGAAAAATCTCCGCAATATTAATAGTGTGCATATATTGTAGTACATCAGTCAGCAAATCTCAATGCCTAACATGCAAAAACATCAAGGTAATAGCAATTTTTAACAATTTTCTTTTTTTTTCGCTTTTTTCTCATATGGGATTCAGTCCCTTTAACACCGGCTATTGACACGGTCAATATAACATTTTGCCAGTGATATATAGAATAGAAAGTGTCCGAAGACTTATAATTGAATGTATGCAACTTTATTACAATGGACGATTATTCTGTCGAGACTGTGTCGAGAGCTTGGCGTGAAACGGTTGTAACTAAAAACCTATTTTGAAAACCCTGCTTTAGGGGCAATATTTTGACCCCTTTGTAAACAATGCAAATTTAGGTGCCATTGCTCAGAACGAGCAATGGCACCTAAATGTCCATTGTTTACCAAGAAAAAGGATTTAACGCGTATAAAGACTTTATGGCCTGGTGATTAAACTTGGTAAAACAATACCGATTTTAGTTACAACTGTTTCACACCAAGCCCTCGTTGTGTGTGCTTCGAGTTTCCATTGTCCATATTGACCACAGATACTTTTTTGATGGACATTGTTTGATTAAATCATCACAATGATTATCTTGTGTTGACTTGAGATATAAATGGAATACGTTCGTGATACACGTCCTACTTGCATAATACAACATATGTTCCAACCGCTGTACACGAAAGGTAATATCATTTGCGAAAAAAGGGAATACCAAGATCAGACATTCGTTTCTACAGAATAGCTAAAAAATACAACGCACTCATCAGGTAATAACGACGAAACCGTTTTTAGGAATTTAGCAGGGTATATTTAGATATCTCGTTTTATATCTAGGCTGAACTTGGAAATTAATATAATCTTAATATTTACACAGGCTGAATGTGCACCGAAATTTGGACTTTGCTGTAGAAAAAGAGCACTTCTAAAAATAAAATTCAGCAGAGATCCTAATCAGTGATCAACCCCATCACTGCTTATTAACAGGACAATAATGCTTGATGTATTGCTTATGAACAAGGAGGAATCTGGCTGGACTGTGTAGTGGCGAAATCTGATCAGGGAACGTATGTCCCAACACTTCTAAAAGTCGATCTAATTATAATGGTTAAATGGTGTTTTACCCCGCTTCTATCACATTAAGTTGCATCGCGACACTTCTTGTGTAATTTACCAATACTTCAAGTATTATGTATCTTTTTACCGATACCTCAGTTGTAATGTTACCCCAACAACACTAAGCGCAAAGGGAAAGTAAGTCTATGCAGATGCACAAGGTTGCACAAGTCTTCATTGTGCGTATATGCAACAATACCCATCTTTGCCTGACATAACTCAAATCTACAAAAAAACGTTTCATATGTAAACAAACAGATTTAGAAAAGTCTATTTTGGTAGACACATCTATTTTAGACAATCTATTTAAGTGTGACTTCAAATTGCACTGGTGAAAGTCAATGACAAATGACCCGGCTGTGATGTTAATAAAAAAAAAAAAAAAAAAAAGACATTAAATCGCTGTCGTTTAATTGATCTTGTAGACAAACACAATGTTCCTTCTTTTATAGTTTAGCTCTTTTCAACAATAAAGTACCTAGTTTATTATTGTTTTTTATTATTGCATTTTATTATTGTATGTTAGGTTGTTTGGTGTTTTACGACCCCCTTTAATTTCTATCACTGCGTCATGGGCGTAGCTCCCTTTAGGCACTGTAGGCACGTGCCTACACATTTTTTCTAAAACTGCCCTAAAAATGCAGCTGCGGCGATACACATCTGCGTAATGTATCGACCAGATAGGGCCTGCGCTGTCCGCGCAGACTGATCCGGCCGACACATTCCGTCTCAAGGGGGATAGATACAGTAGTGATTCCTGAAACAGAAAATCCACAGGAGGCGAAAAGTGTCTATCCGGGTACGCCTGTGTGGCATGCTTAGGCTAATTCCGGGTCGATACTTTACGCAGAGTCCACAATGTTGATTTTCTCACGAGACGGCCTACACATTGATTATTGCCAAGCTACGCCCCTGTGCGTGACCTGGGTAAGTCACCTGTTCTACTTTTCCATTTATCCTGAAACCACCAAGTCAGCTGGAATGCCAACCCCACAACCCTGGGCGTCAAAGAGGCAAATTAAGTACTGTAGGCAGGGGATCGAACCCGCGATCTTCCACACCCCGACGCAGACGCCCAACATGGACTAGTACATCGCCGGGCGGTCTATTTTGATATTATTTTAGGAATTCGGTTATGAGTTTACCAGACAGTAAACATCACTCCCATGTTAATCCGAATGCTTACAATTAAAAACTTAGCGCCTAGTGAGTCTGGCATCATTATCAGTCGGACTGAAAGCCTTCAATCCTTTCCCATAATGCACCGGGAAAGTTTCAAGGCAAACTCATAGAAACTCGTTTCTATGAATGAAAGTATAAGTATTGAATAGTGTTGAAAACGTTGTGGCAAAATAAGTTAGTGTGCATTATGAACAATTTCTTTTTCTTGTCACATGATTTCATAAGCTGCAGATATGTCAGAACGCGTCTGCATGTTGGAAAGTGTTAAAAAAGGACCTTGTATTGCATGGCACCTGTTGACTTGCTTCCACTTGGGTGTAAACACGTGTACATGTATTTAATATATGTATTTACACCTGTCTGCAATAGGTTCATTAAAAAGCATAACACCATGTTCTATCTCGTGCGTCTTGAAATCCGATTATTATTATTCTTGATAGAGTTCAATAAACTACTTATTGATATTGGCTTTTATTCATTGCTCATCGATGGACTATTGAAATTCGTCAGTGTGTTCGTTTTTCATGAATATAAAAGTTAGGGGGGTAGCTCCCTTTAGGCACTGTAGGCACGGGCCTAGACCTTTTTTCTAAAAATGCCCCAAAATGCAGCTGCGGCGATACACATCTGCGTAATGTATCGACCAGATCAGCCTGCGTTGTCAGCGCAGACTGATCCGGCCGACACATTCCGTCTAAGGGGGGATAGATAGAGTAGTGATTCCTGAAACAGAAAATCCACAAGAAGCGAAAAGTGTCTATCCGGGTACGCCTGTGTGGCATGCTTAGGCTGTTCCGGGTCGATACTTTACGCAGAGTCCTCAATGTTGATTTTCTCACGAGACGGCCTACATATTGATTATTGCCAAGCTACGCCCCAGAAAGTGAAAACCCTAACTAGAATTAAAGGTTAACCATTTCTTCGGACTCGATTTGAGGCCTAAAAATCCACAAGAAGCGAAAAGTGTCTATCCGGGTACGCCTGTGTGGCATGCTTAGGCTATTCCGGGTCGATACTTTACGCAGAGTCCTCAATGTTGATTTTCTCACGTGACGGCCAACACATTGATTATTGCCAAGCTACGCCCCAGAAAGTGAAAACCCTAACTAGAATTAAAGGTTAACCATTTCTTCGGACTCGATTTGAGGCCTAAAAATCCACAAGAAGCGAAAAGTGTCTATCCGGGTACGCCTGTGTGGCATGCTTAGGCTATTCCGGGTCGATACTTTACGCAGAGTCCACAATGTTGATTTTCTCACGAGACGGCCTATACATTGATTATTGCCAAGCTACGCCCCAGAAAGTGAAAACCCTAACTAGAATTAAAGGTTAACCACTTCTTCCGACTCGATTTAAGGCCTAAAACAGAGTTCTAGATAAGGGGTATTTTGCATGTTCTATAATCCTTATTTGACCTCCCAAATCTATGTTGTCGGTACTCACAATTATCCTCTGAATGGGACGATTCGTTTGGGTGCCCACGACATAAGTTTCATTGAGTTCTAACAGAGATCTCGTGGAGGCAAGACATGTTTAGTCTTCCTTAACTAGTGTTCTGCGAACAGCAGTATATTCTTGTGACATACTGTTAAGATCACACATGTATTCGTATTGGCTATGTATGTAATACCCATGAGCATTAATATTTGTCCATTTGAATGGATATCGTCTGACAACTTCATGGAATGCTGAGGAGACGTAAGAAGCTTATGTGCGACTGCGAGGTTTAATTATAATGTTTTGAATGAATAACACATTATCTCTCCAGCTCTGAAAGAATTAGACGGAATACAGAATATACGAAGATTTGAAAGTAATTTTGTTAAAATGTCGAATGAGATTATAATTCTTAAGATTATTCTAACACTAATGACAATTTCTCTTCTATACGAAAAGAGGGTAACATACAGTATATCATAACTATTTTTGGCTGTTGAAATCCCCTCCTGAGTATTTAGCATACAGCGTTTCTAAGTGCGCATGCGTTACTATGCAGGGCTTAACATTTTACAAATGAAGTCACGTGCTTTTGTTGCAAATGCCGTTTGGAAAGTTTTAAATTATAACGGTCACGTTATTGTTTTAAATGACAGTATACTGTTAACCGGTCAAAAGGGTACTGTTAGCATTGCCCATGATGAATATATATGAAAATTTAACATTACAAAGTCACGTAAGGTAAAATATAAAATAAAATGTTCGCAGACTGTTAATAAAATTGATTTCAAAATGTTTTGTTAGAATGTTTCCAAAACAAATACAATGGGGAGTAAAGAAAGAATAGCCTACACCTATCAAGGGAAGCAATTTCATGTCAGAACAGAACATAGTTTCCCCCTCAGTACAATCCCTTTTATTAACTAATTTACGGATTATAATTGAAAAATAGTTCATTCTTTCGTGATATATCGGATCTTATATAACTATTGTCGTTCAGGTGTTTTGTTTCTAATCACTCAGGCCATTCGGCCTTCGTGATTAGTTACTACACACCTGAACTCCGAATCGTGATATAAGATCCGATATATGACTCAAACATGAAATCTATTTCCTAAATATAACACCACATTTCACCTTTGTGAAAATAGCAAGACAAATCTCAAGTATGAGGAATATGACTTAAAACAGGAGCATTAAATCTTCAAATGAGAATGAATTCAGTTCTAGTCAATCCTTAACTGATGCAAAACCTACAAGATGATAATTAGTAGACCGCAACAAATATGCCTCGAAATAAAGAAACTTCACGCTCACACAACTAAGATGAAGGATACTCAATATTGTTCGATGTGCGACATTCCGATGCTTTCAAGGGGTATTTTATTCACAATATGTAATGATGCATGCAATCCTTTGAAATAAATCATATTGCACAAAGGAAATGTCGACTATTCTATTGTGGGATCACTTTATGTTTAACGCCGCTTTCAACAATTGTTGAGTTATATCAGGGCGTTTTCTGTGTACATTACCAGTACTACTCGTCCATTTATCCTGACACCATCCAGTCAGTTTTATTCTAACCCCACAAACCTGAGCGCCAAGGAGGACAGCCATTACTACCAGTTTTAGGACAATTAGATCATTAAGCAAGTACGTACATGTACTTTATCAATGGGCTATTTACATGTTCTAGTAAGCTGTGCTCGAATTATTTAATTAAGATTGTCTCATTTAAAGTAATAAGATACACAGGGGATATAAAAGTGTTCTTGGGTTAGCAGCAAATCAGAAAAACCAAAAAACACCAAATCAGACACAGTTTCAACATCACCAAGTTAAAAATACGTTTTTCAGAGTGTTATCAAGATTTTCCTTCAATTTGGCCTTATGCCCTAGCCTTTGACCCAACATGATCCATATCCGAAATTTGCCTAGATATCATCAATAAAGACAATTATTCTGACAAAGTTTCAACATGCTCAAGTTGAAAATGTGGCTTCTAGAGAGTTAACAAGATTTTCATTCAATTTGGCCTAGTGACTTAGTGTTTGTACCTCTCTGAAACGCAGTGAAATTTATTGTTATTGTGTTGTGTTGGTTATCAATCAGTTTAGCTGGACTGTATCACTGGTTCTCAAGATACTTCAAAGGTTCAACTGTCTGATTGAAAGAACAGCCAATATATAGTGGGTAGATACTACTGTATAAGATGGTCAACAGGCTTCCAGACCGCCTTCTAATTATTGGTACAGGAAATCACATAAACACACATAAAGTAATCGTAACCTGCCAAATGCATATGCGATTATGAGTGGAAATATGACCGATCGCCAGCGTACCATTATTTGGTCGCATCGGTGGTGAAGTGGCAGATCCTCCGCCTCGGGTGCGGAAGGTTGCGGGTTCGATCCCCGGTCGGTTCAACCAAAGACTTCAAAAATGATAGAAATGACAGCCCTCCTTGGCGCTCATGGCTGACGGGTTAGCAGTATGACTGACTGGCTGGTGTCAGGATAAATGGACGAGTAGTAATGGTAACTTACCCAGGTAACGCCGTGAATAACTAAACAAATATTGAAAGCCATGTAAACTACCAAATAACAAATCAATCAAAAACCATTATTTTGTTTTAAACTATTGGACTGATGCACACTACTTTGTGTCTCTGCCAATCAATGATTGTGCCTACAAAGGAATTTTTACAAAAGGCTCCATTTGTGATTTGATAAAATCCATTAGCTGTACACTTCTCCGGATGTGGTTTATTTACATTTAATAGAATAAGGACTAGAACTGTTTTATGCAGTGTTATGAAAGAACCTGAACACACTGATTGTTTTAGCTGTTTGAGTGACATGTAACGTGTCTTGCTTTTCACGAAATCACGTTTCAACCATTAACCTGATAGACTCGTATTTTGTCAGAATACATTTAAAAAAAAAAATCACATATCATCAAGAGCTCTTCGTTTTGTTAAAATTTTCTCTATTTAACCTTACGGTTACTTATCCTAAAACGAACCTGAGTACATGTATATACATATACCTTAGAATTTGGTACACGTGTATGTATACCAGGTAATGTTTTTCATCTTCGAGGACGAAATTGATTGATTCATTGATTGATTGGGGTTTAACGCCGTTTTTAACAATTTCTCAGTCATATCACGGCGGCCAGTTCACCTACTCATGTGTTTCCTGGTTTACACACACCAGTACGCCACACAACAATCTTCCCAAGCAACTGGCTGCTTTTCCACATAGACTTAGCCCATTGGTGGAAGACGAATGACGTCGGAAGGAAAGTTGGCCGAGCCGGGATTCGAACTCACAACCCCTGGATTGACAGCCCGCGTCGTTACCGACTGAGCTACCGGGACTCGACTCGAGGACGAAAGGATGTTGTTTTGATTTAGTCCGTCCAGGGTCATATCTAACGTATGGAAGGATTAATTACTACATTATTTGGATCCACGAACTATTTTCGGGACGAGCATATAGTCGCCGCTTTGTTCGTCCGTTCGACCATTAAGGAAAGCGTCACTTATAAGAGGAGGTGTGCATATCTCCCCCTGTTCCAATTCGATGAGTTTTCACCGTTCGTTCATTAACAATAAAAACTTTGTCATCCTTCATCATCCAACCTCAGTAATACACCCATTATTTACATTGTATCATATAAGTGGAATAAGAATTTCCACTTTTGTACTCGCCCTTCTTACTTTACTGACTTACTTATGGCCCATTGATTTTGCTCCATATAGTATAGTATAGCAGCATTCCTGTATTATCGCTATACTTCGGGTAGCATACATCGGTTTCACCGATATTCTGTTTTATATATTAACCGCCATACGTTAATGCGATCTTACAAGTTTCACTCTTGATTTTCATAGTGTTGTTCAAGCTTCATTAAGATTGCATCAGGAACATTGTAGTTATGGCTCCTTCATCTTATATTGCACATGTGTATGATGTAGATGCCATAGTTGACATGTGGTTTTCAATAAAAAATAAAAAAAAACAAGGAAAGATATTTAAAGTATTTATGTTCAGCACACTACATTCGGCATGTAGAATCCTTCCTCTCAAAATATACCGTAAATGTACATGATCTTGACTGTGCTGAATATGTCTATTAAATCCAAACGGGTATATATTCACTGAGCTAAGATAAATAAATGCCACCGGTATCGTATAAACATACTCCAGCTTTTCTAAAAGGACATTAACAGTTTAAAGGGAATTTTCATCAACTTAACAAGTATTCCACTGACAAGCACTTATCACAGCAACACAGTCCTCTAGCTAGAGACTCAATAGTCTCCTCATTACCATCAAGTGTCACTGGTAAGTTTCTGTCCGCAGGGTTAAACTGCCTCGGTGCTTTAGTCGTAGATCGTCCGCCACGGTGTCGTATAATAACTCAAAACACACAGTTTAGTTCATAAGATATGTAATACACAGTCTGACAGCATAGCGAGCCGACGGCTATTGCCGGTCTGAGCCGAACTCCCAAATGAGTAAGATTGCCTCCATCATATAGTGCTTCTTAACTCTTATGTAATAGTGGACATGTGTATCCATGACAGGTGGACATGTATCGAATGACAGTTATAGTACAATAAGATATAACCTGTCATTCTGAATACTTCATATATACGTGGACAAGCCGCGTCATAATAATAATATCCATTATTCTACAATGGGTGCGTGAGGTCGCGAGTTCGATTACCGATCGGGTCATACCAAATACTGTAAAAATGTCTCCTTGGCGCTCAGGGTTGCGGGGTTAGCATTAAGACTAATGCATTACGACCGATTCGCTGGTGTCAAGATAAATGGACCAGTAGTACTGGTAAGTTACCAAGGAAACGCCGTAATATAACTGAAATAGTGTTGAAAGTGGCCTTAAACACCAAACAAAGATGCAAATAATCCGTTGGTTCATGTTCTGCATACTGTTGTGTTGTTTGGAAGAAACACGATTGGAACTACAAAGGACATATATATATATATGTATCTTGGATGAATGGACCGGTGTTGAAAAACTTTGAACTGATTGTCTCATCCTTCTGGATACATTATGTGAACGGTTGACTCGTCATCGTGGCCTACTTATGGTGTTCCAACACAACTGGAGAGCGATTCATTTTGAATTTTAGAAATCAACTGAGAATTGTAGCCGGCTATGTTTAGCTCACCGGTACACGGAGTGCTCAATGTCAGTTATTGTGTTCATTCCTTCGTCCGGCGGCCTCTGTCCGTCAACATGCTCACCTCTTTAACAAAAACCCTTCAAATGTTTATTATCCATACATAATACTGATTTCAATGGCAAAATCGAAAGAATCTTACCGGTTTCCGATTAATTCTGTTTAAATATTCCTTGGGTGAACTTCTATCAGATTATTTCAAGCCATGTTGATTGGCCGAAAAACATGGCCGTCAGGGGCGGGGCTGTTCTGCCTTATATTGCTATAGTGAAATCTTTGAAATTCTTCTACTCCGAACGAATCGGGCCGATTTCCAAATAATGTTGTAGAAATGATTCTTGTGTAGCTCTATTTTGTATTACTTTAAGCCATGTAGATTGGTTAAAAAACATGGCCTCCAGACTATTGACTTTATGACTTTTGTAAAAGCTTTAAAAAATATATCTTCCGAAAGTTTCTGACTGATCAAATAATTGTGTAGACATGTTCCTTGAATAACTCTCTACCTGATTGATTAAAGCCTTGTTTCTTTGTCAAAGGACATGGCCACCAGGTACATAGACATTTCTTTGGTGACCTTCAAAGTCGAATTAATTTGACAAAAGACAGACAACATAGGATGTTGGTTATTTCGCTTTGTGTCAGTGGAGCTATACTGATCCTCTTCGTTGTGCCTCAAGTATAAGCTTAACTGACCGCAAAATGAGTAACTGTGGTTGACTCGACAAATCACATTACTCAGGTGAACGATCCAGGAACATCATGGCGCTCTTGTTTCTAACTACTAAACGTTTCTCAAAATCACCTTTTGAATAACGGTTAGCCTCTCGTTTGATTGTATTTACCATATTCACCTTTAACTGACAGGGATTTATATGAACTACCTCTTAAAGGCATAATATCTCCGCAAATAAGGTCGAGATCAATTTAAGACCGTTACTGTGCACTTGAAAATGAAAGTTTAAAACATTGCACTACTAATTTCGCTGACATTTCTGATAACTCTGTGTGTGCTCAAAACAGTTACAAAGCTACAACAGTTCAGCTTTTTCGATAATGAATAGTTCAGGGTTCCGTTCCACCAACCTTACTTAGTATTATGTAATACTTAAATACTTTAAAGCATATGCTATCATGTTTGTGTCCTAAAAAGTTTTGTTAGCCAACTTAGTCAATTACTCAAATGCATTAAACCATTTATGTTTAACAAGATATAAGGGCAACAGAAATGACTAAATATGCTTTTAAATATTAATTAGCGCTGAGTAATGTTGGTGGAATTTGACCCAGAACATGTGTATCTGTGGCCTTTTCATTGGCAAATGAGCCGTCCCGCGAGAAAACCAACATTATGGCCTCTGCGTAATGTATCGACCCAGATAGGCCTGCGCAGTCCGCGCAGACTGATCCGGGCCGACACATTCCGTCTGAGGGGATAGAGGTATAGAGTAATTATTCCTGAAACAGAAATTTCACAGGAGACTTAAAGTGTCTACCGGGTAAGCCTTCGCGGCATGCTTAGGCTGATCCGGGTCGATACTTTACGCAGAGTCCACAATGTTGGTTTTCTCGCGGGCGGCCCAAATAACGTATCGCTATGCAGACACACCCATGTTACTTGCATTTATTTTGTGATATAGCCCTCAGTGAGGTAATTATTGTCCTATTTTTGCAAACAAACGTTAAAATGATGGAAGCAAATTAGTAGTTTGTTTACGTTCCGGTAGTTGTAAACATCTATTACAGAAAATGTCAGAAAAATGAAGTCGAGGTCTGTACTATTCTAAGTATGCCTTTAATTGCCAGTGTTATATATAGATACTTCATTTTCACCAGATGTTATATTGATTAACTCTTTCCCACATACAAAATATCTGCAGCAGATGACATTGAAAAAGTAGTGACAAAAACCTGAAACTCCGTAAAAGATAGCTTAATTGTTAAACAAAGTTGAAAATACTGTGGCCAAAGGAGAAACTGTTCATCATGAGTAATTTCACCTTTGGGCCACAATATTTTCAAAAGTCGTCTGCTGTTATTGCGTGAAAATGCATCTGCAAGTGGGAAAGGGTTAAGATACTTTTTAAGCGTTAGTATGCTTTCAAAAAACACATGTATCAGTCATGCTGTATATGTCACACCGTAAACATCAATATTGAAATGCATTATAGGCTAACGGAAATGTAAATGACAACATTATCTGTGCTAAAATGAAAACGGACATGATATCTTGCTTACCATGCAGAAGCACACTATTTACGCAGGCGACATTCTCCCGTTAAACCAGCATTGCACCAATACAAATACCACTACTCAACACATAGATACACAGAAATATTATGAAACACATATCGTCTATAAAATAGATTACTTCTCCAACTTCAAAGTCCTGTCGCCCATATCGCTTACTTTCCTTTACTCTGAAGTTCATGGTTTCATCTTCGTCCGCTTTATTGCGGTTCACATTGCCACATTTTTCTTTCATTGTGCTGACAACTTCAACACCAGTCCCTTGGCATTCGGGTACATCTTTAGCGTTGATATTATCCTCAGCATAAACATCACATGTTTCGCGTTTACATTGGTGATATTTCCTAAACAACCATAGTACACCGCCGGGAAAACACTGTACGTTATTTGATTGTGATTTGCGGACAACGCCAACTGATATCCCAGTAATCACCAAACTACAGGCAATCTGTGTGTTAATATATAACTGGAGGTATGAGATAGTCGTTGACACTTTCGGCAATGATTCACTGAACACATTTAACATTACAGCGAATGTGAGAAAGAGGGATACGCAGTACCCTATTCTTTCTCCACTCTTGGCTGGAATCTTAAAACTTAAAACGCTCATAAATGAAATGACAAGTAGAGGTATAATCAAACTAAACACGCAATACAGATACCGTCGTTTTAAGGCAAGTTTGATATATATCCTTGTATGTCCATGGAACACGTGTGAAACTATTTCTGCATGTTTGACTTCCCACGTGTCGCTCCCCTTAAACATTAAAAGGCTAACACTGTCCTCAGTCGGCTTCACCAGAGTTCTGGTATCCATTTCACCATTCATATTTGCGATGACAATGTCGCAATGCTGAGAGTCGAAGGGATATTTACTGATGTCGATGGAGCATATTGTTTCTATAATGGCCGCCGTATGCCATATAGTCATGCCATTAGCGTACATCTTCGCTTTCATCGATTTATATTGACCAATTTCTAATTTAGACTGCACACTATTTACAACACCAAGTTCCGGCACCCACACTACTTTTGTGTCAACCCATACTTCGGTCAGACCACCGTAATCGGAGCTGTTCCATCTCATTGTATCACTATGCCAGATCATACCAAAAGTTAAAAACGTCGTTAGTCTTTGATTCCTTTCATTAAGTGATAATATATCTCTCAGATACGCTGTAAAATTCACTGTTATTGTTTTGTTTTGGTCAAGAATCGGTCTCACAGGTTTGTATGACTGATTCTCCAGATATCTTAAAAGCTGGACCGTTTGATTAAAGGAACTGCAAAGGCACAGCCTGCAATCACCATATAAGATCGTCAATATGACTCCAAACCAAATCCGCATCGTGAAGATTATATGATTTATAACACAAAAAATAACCCTAACCCGTCAAAGGAATATTTAGATATGACTCTGGAAATGTCATCGTATGGTTTCGCGACAGTTTATTTTATTTCCGGCGCTTTGTATGAAGTAGATCAAAACGTCCATTGTTTGAAAAAATGGTGTATTGTGCCTTCAATTAACGTCGACAAAAGGTTCCATTTGAAATCGGTAAAATCCACCACCTTAACAATTCCCCGGACTAGTTGTATTTACATTACTTTGATAGGCTAAGGCTTAAGTGCCGTTTTAGAGCCAATTGCTTTAGTAGGCCAATGCCGAAGATAATCATGGAAATCGAGATTGGAATTAGTCCCTTTTGATTTAAACCAGTAGTACTTACCCAGGTAACGCCGTGATATAATTGAACACATATTGAAAGCGTTGTAAAATACCAAATAACAAATCAATTAAAAACCATCATTTTGTTTTAGACTATTGGACTGATGTACACCTATATCTATGTCTGCCAATCAATGATTCTGCTTACAAAGGAATTTTTACAAAAGGCTCCATTTGTGAATTGATAAAATCCATTAGCTGAACACTTCTCCGCTCGTGGTGTATTTACATTTAATAGAATAAGGACTAGAAGCGTTTTCTGCAGTGTTATGAAAGAACTTGAAAAACACTGATTGTTTTAGCCGTATGAGTGACATGTAACGGGTCTTGCTTTTCACGAAATCACGTTTTAACCCTTAACCTGATAGACTCGTATTTTGTCAGAATACATTTTAAATAAAATCACATATATATCATCAGTAGCTCTTCGTTTTGTTATAATTTTCTCTATTTAACCTTACGGTTACTCATCCTAAATCGAACCTGAGAACATGTATATATATACCTTCGAATATGGTACACGTGTGTGTATACAAGGTAATGTTTTTTCATCGTCGAGAACAAAAGGATGTTGTTTTGACTTAGTCCGTCCAGGGTCATATCTAACGTATGGAAGGAGTGATTATTATATTATTATGTGCGTCCGTCTGTCTGTCCGTCCCGCTTTTTTTCGGGCTATTTGTCAGCTACTATTGATTTGAATTTGATGAAACAAAGCTTCACTTACAAGAGAACATGTGCATGTTATCACCATGTTTCGGTTCGATGATGTTTCCTAGAGTTATTGCCCTTTTTATTTCTATGTAATATGACATAGGAAAGCAAAATCCGGGATATAGCTAAGCAATTACTGACTTGAATTGCATGAAACATTATGGAAAGCTTCACTAACAAGAGGAGGTGTGCATATCTCCCCATGTTCAAATTCGATGAGTTTTCACCGTTCTTTCATTAACAATAATAACTTTGTCATCCTCCATCATCCAACCTCATTAATACACCTATTATTAACATTGTATCATATAAGTGGAATAAGTAGTTCCACTTTTGTACTCGCCCTTCTTACTATACTGACTTACTTATGCTCCATATAGTATAGTATAGCAGCATTCCTGTATTCTCGCTACACTTCGGCGAGCATACATCGGTTTCACCGATATTCTGTTTTATATATTAACCGTCATAATTTAATGCGATCTTACTCTTGATTTTCATAGTGTTGTTCAAGCTTCATTACGATTGCATCAGGAACATTGTAGTTCTGGCCCCTTGATCTTATATTGCACATGTGTAGGATGTTGATGCCATAGTTGACATGTGGTTTTCAATAAAAAAAAAAAAAAAAAAAAAAGGAATGATATTTAAAGAATGATTCAAGTATTTCTGTTCAGCACACTGCATTCGGCATGTAGAATCCTTCCTTTCAAAATATACCGTAAATGTACACGGTCTTGACTGTGCTGAATATGTCTTCAAAGAGGGATATATTCACTGAGCTAAGATAAATAAATGCCACCAGTATCGTCAAAACATACACCAGCTTTTCTAAAAGGACATTAACAGTTTAAAGGGAATTTTCATCAACTTTACAAGTATTCCACTGACAAACATGTATCATAGCGACACAGAACTCTAGGTACAGACTCAACAGTCTCCTCATTACTATCAAATGTCACGGGCAAGTGTCTTTCCACAGGGTTGATCTACCTCGCCGGTATAGTCGTAGATCGTCCGCCATGGGTGCGGGAGGTCGCGGGTTCGATTACCGGTCGGGTCATACCAAATACTGTAAAAATGTCTCCTTGGCTCTCAGGGTTGCGGGGTTAGCATCTCGACTAATGCATTACGCCTGATTCGCTGGTGTCAAGATAAATGGACCAGTAGTACTGGTAAGTTACCAAGGAAATGCCGTAATATAATATTGTTGAAAAGCGGCGTTAAACACCAAACAAAGATGCAAATTATCCGCATAGTTGGTTCATGTTATGCATAATGTTGTGTTGTTTGTGTGAAACACAATTGGAACTACAAAGGACATATATATATATATATGTATCTTGGATAGGATGGACCGGTGTTGAGTAACTTTAAACTGATTGTCTCATCCTTCTGGATACATTATGTGAACGGTTGACTCGTCATCGTGGCCTACTTATGGTGTTCCAACACAACTGGAGAGCAATTCATTTTGAATTTTAGAAATGAACTGCGAATTGTAGCCAATCACCGGAAAACGGCCTTTTTTTAGCTCACCGGTACACGAAGTTCTCAAGGTCAGTTATTGTGTTCATTCCTTCGTCCGGCGACGTCTGTCCGTTAACATGCTCACCTCTTTAACAAAAACCCTTCAAATGTTTATTATCCATACATAATACTGATTTCAATGGTAAAATCGAAAGAATCTTACCGGTTTCCGAATAGTTCTGTTGAAATATTCCTTGGGTGAACTTCTATCAGATTATTTCAAGCCATGTTGATTGGCCGAAAAACATGGCCGTCAGGGGCGGGGCTGTTCTGCCTTATATTGCTATAGTGAAATCTTTCAAATTCTTCTTTTCCGAAAGAATCCGGCCGATTTCCAAATAATTTTGTAGAAATGTTTCTTGTGTAGCTCTATTTGGGATTACTTTAAGCCATGTAAATTGGTTAAAAAACATGGCCTCCAGACTATTGACTTTATGACGTTGTAAAAGCTTTAAAAAATATATCTTCCGAAAGTATCTGACTGATCAAATAATTGTGTAGACATGTTCCTTGAATGACTCTCTACCTGATCTATTAAAGCCATGTTTCGTTGTCAAAGGACATGTCCACCAGGTACAAAGACATTTCTTTGATGACCTTCAAAGTCGAATTAATTTGACAAAAGACAGACAACATAGGATGTTGGTTATTTCGCTTTGTGTCAGTGGAGCTATACTGATCCTCTTCCTTGTGACTCAAGTATAAGCTTACCTGACCACTAAATGTGTAATTGTGGTTGGCTCGACAAATCACATTACTCAGGTGAGCGACCCAGGACAATCATGGCGCTCTTGTTTCTAACTACTAAAAGTTTCTCAAAATCACCTTTTGAATTACGGTTAGCCTCTCGTTTGATTGTAGATAAGATAAGATAAGATAAGATAAGATAAAATAATTTTATTATAGTGACATGGTGACACGTACCAAATATGAATAAAAACGAAACATCAGGCAAAGACACCCGGCCATGTTTGGCCTATCAGTCACTTTAACATATCTACATAATGAATTGAAATGTGAGATATTTGTATTTACCATATTCACCTTTAACGGACAGGGATTTTTATATGAACTACCTCTTAAAGGCATAATATCTCCGCAAAATAAGGTCGAGATCAATTTAAGACCGTTACTGTGCACTTGAACATGAAAGTATAAAACGTTGCATTTACTAATTTCGCTGACATTTCTGGTAACTCTGTGTGTGCTCAAAACAGTTACAAAGCTGCAATATTTCAGCTTTTTCGATAAAGAATATAACGAAATTTCAGGGTTCCATTCCACCAATCTTACTTAGCATTATGTAATACTTAAATACTTTAAAGCATATTCTATCATGTTTGTGTCCTTAATAAAAAAGTTTTGTTAGCCAACTTAGTCAATTACTCAAATGCATTAAACCATCCGCGCAGACTGATCCGGGCCGACACATTCCATCTGAGGTATAGAGTAATTTTTCCTGAAACAGAAAATCCACAGGAGGCTAAAAGTGTCTATCCGGGTAAGCCTGCGCGGCATGCTTAGGCTGATCCGGGTCGATACTTTACGCAGAGTCCACAATGTTGGTTTTCTCGCGGGACGGCTCAACTCACGTATCGCTATGCAGACATACCCACGTGTCTTGCATTGTGTATGTGATATATACCTCAGTGAGATAATTACTGTCCTATTTTTGCAAACAAATCTTAAAATGCTGGAAGCAAATTAATAGTTTGTGTACGTTCTGGTAATTATATACATCTATTACAGAAAATGTAAGAAAATGAAGTCGAGGTTTGTACAATTCTAAGTATGCCTTTAATTGCCAGTGTTATATATAGATACTTCATTTTCACCAAATGTTATATTGATTAACTCTTTCCCACATACAAAAAATCTGCAGCAGACGACTTTGAAAAATTAGTGACAAAAACCTGAAATATCTCCATAAAAGATAGCTTAATTGTTAAATAAAGTTGAAAATACTGTGGCCAAAGGAGAAATTGCTCATCATGAGCAATTTCACCTTTGGCCACAATATTTTCAAAAGGCGTCTGCTGTTATTGCGTTAGTATGCTTTCAAAAAACGCATGTATCAGCCATGCTGTATATGTCACAACGTAAACATCGATATTGAAATGCAGTATAGGCTAACGGAAATGTAAATGACCAAACATTTTCTGTGCTAAAATGAAAACGGACATGAACGTGCAGAAGCAAACTATTTACGCAGGCGACATTCTCCCGTTAAGCCAACATGGCACCGATACAAATACCACTACTTAACACATAGATACACAGAAATATTATGAAACACATATCGTCTATAAAATAGATTACTTCTCCAACGTCAAAGTCCAGTCGCCGATATCGCTCATTTTCCTTTACTCTGCAATTCATCGTTTCATCTTCGTCCGTTAAATTGCAGTTCGCATTGCCACATATGCCTTTCATTTTGCTGCCAACTTCAACACCAGTCCCATGGCATTCGGGTACATCTTTAGCGTTGATATCCTCCTGAGCATAAACATGAGATGTTTCGCGTTTACATTGGTGATATTTCCTGAACAACCATATTACACAGCCAGGAAAACACTGTACGTTATTTGATTGTAATTTGCGGACAACGCCAACTGATATCCCAGTAATCAACAAACTACAGGCAATCTGTGTGTTAATATATAACTGGAGGTATGAGATGGTCGTTGACACTTTCGGCAACGATTCACTGAAAACATTTAACATAACGGCGAATGTGAGAAAGAGGGATACGCAGTACCCTATTCTTTCTCCACTCTTGGCTGGAATCTTAAAACTTAAAACGCTCATAAATGAAATGACAAGTAGAGGTACAATCAAACTAAACACGCAATACAGATACCGTCGTTTTAAGGCAAGTTTGATATATATCCTTGTATGTCCATGGAACACCTCGTGTGAAACTATATCTGCATGTATGACTTCCCACGTGTCGCTCCCTTTAAACATTAGAAGGTGAACACTGTTCTCAGTCGGCTTCACCAGAGTTATGGTATCCATTTCTCCATTCATATTTGAGATGACAATGTCACAATGTTGAGAGTCGAAGGGATATTTACTGATGTCGATGGAGCATGTGGTTTCCATATTGGCCGCCGTATACCATATAGTCATGCCATTAGCGTACATCTTCGCTTTCATCGATTTATATTGACCAATTTCTGATTTGGACTGCACACTATTTACAACTCCAAGTTCCGGCAGCCAAAATATTTTTGTGTAAACCCATACTTCGGTCTGACCACCGTAGTCGGAGCTGTTCCATCTCATTGTATCACTATGCCAGACCATACCAAATGTAAATGACGTCGTTAGTCTTTGATTCCTTTCATTAAGTGATAATATGTCTCTCAGATACGCTGTAAAATTCACTGTTATTGTTTTGTTTTGGTCAACAATCGGTCTCACAGGTTTGTATGCCTGATTCTCCAGATATCTTAAAAGCTGGACCGTTTGATTAAAGGAACTGCAAAGGCACAGCCTGCAATCACCATATACTATGGTCAATATGACTCCAAACCAAATCCGCATCGTGAAGATTATATGATTTATAACACAAAAAATAACCCTAACCCGTCAAATTTATATTTAAATATGACTCTGGATATGTCATCGTACGCTTTCGCGACATTTTATTTTATTTCCGGCGCTTTGTATGAAGTAGATCAAAACGTCCATTGTCTGAAAAAAATGGTGTATTGTGCCTTCAATTAACTTCGACAAAAGGTTCCATTTGAAATCGGTAAAATCCATCAGCTTAACAATTCCCCGGACTAGTTGTATTTACATTACTTTGATAGGCTAAGGCTAAAGTGCCGTTTCAGAGCCAATTGCTTTAGTAGGCCAATGCCGAAGACAATCATGGAAATCGAGACTGGAATTAGTCCCTTTTGATTAAATCTTATTACAATATCGGCTATTAATGTATTACTTTACATATCTCTTTATACCGTAGCTGTCCATTACTGAACACCATTTCGGGTTCAGAGAACTGTCCTGATATTCGTAGATTGTATATAATGGCAATGAAAGCACATGCACATGTTGAATATTCTTTAAAATGAATGGACTGGTTCCAGTTTAGTCAACCCGACAATATCGTTACGCCAATTAGTCCCTCACTAAAAAACAAAATGCGGTAACTTGTTGGTATTTCAACCAGAAAATGGATTTTATTTGACATCACTTACGCAATAGAAAGAACTCAAAAGAAATGTGCTGTTGAAATATATGGAATTACATAATTGAAAATAAAGAAAGTATTCTTACGCTGTTAACAAACGAAGTCATGGAAATACGATAAAGCGTATCAATATAAATTATCTTTAAACTCCAAGTTAAAAGAAAAATAGTATGGAGTACTGATAAGGACTATCGCCTGTCACGTGGGAGAATTTCTAGGAAATAAATTTCATCGTTATTTTTTTAAATTTTGTCAAATGATTTCATTATATGAGCAGTTCAAACGCCATTTGACAACTCTGTAATCTTCTCATTCCAACATATTGAGAGTCCAAAATTAAAAGCATAGCATTTATTTGTTCAACTATTTTATGTGTTAAGTCGTTTAGAGCAACTGTGACCTGTTATATAGTCGTGCTAGATAGACCCTTTTAAATTTGAAGTAGTTTACTGGAAGTAAAATACACTCTAGGCACTGCCCATTTCAGTGTTATTATATTAAAAGATCAACACAACAGCGCAATGTTATTGCACCTTCGTTGATAAATGAATGTGTTAATTGAAAACCATGATATAAATATATATATAACCAATTTTCGCTTTTGTTTTGTTTATACTAATCAGAAAATGTGGATACAGATGACTTTTGTTTTGCTTTGATATTTGAATTGGACTCTCAATTTAATATGACATGCTCCAAGTAGTGTGTTAACTATTCCACGTCCTTTTTGTAAAAACATATGTATTTGCTATAGATACGCATTCTGTAAATTCAATAATGTGGTTGTAACTCAAATATTATTAAAAAATAAGGCTGCAACAAAGTAGATTGGTCCAAGACATGGCCTCCAGACCATTGAATATACGATCCTGTGAAATATCTTCCGAAATTATATATCTGACTGATTATCAAATAATGTTGTAGACATATTCCTTGGGTAACTCTCTACCTGATTCCTTTAAGTCATGCGACATTCGTCTCCAAACTTATCTGGCCGAATTCTAAAAAATAGAAATATATAAGTAGAAATGTTTCTTGGGTGATCCTCCATCAGATTTCGTAAAGCCATGTTGTTTGGTCGGAAAATGTAACCGCCATGGGTTGGGGCTGGTTTCTCGAATATGGCTATAATGAAAACTTTAAGAAAATTCTTCCTCAAAAGTATTTTACCGATTTCCAAATAATGTTGTAGGAATGTTATTTGGTTGACCGTCGATCAGATTCCTTCACGCCATGTTGATTGGTCGAAACACCTGGCTGTCAGATAAGTATCTGACCAATTGCAAAACAATCTTGAAGAAATGTTCTCTTGGTGACTTTTAACTGATTAATTCATTCAAGCTATGTTGTTTGCATCCTCGGTACCCAGGCTTTTCATAAAATATATGATACCCTGGGCAAATTGGCTGTAAACATATCGTACTCATCAATAATTTATGAGATGAAATGCAGCCGCTTGATTGGGCGCATGACAAAAACCTCATGCGATACGAAAATTACACTGTAGTTACGGAGGAAATCGTGGTGCATACTTTACGAAGTTTATCTGGTATATATTTTTATATATTCGTTGTGGCGGTGAGTTCACCAAAGCTGAGTCATCAAGTAGAAGCTGTTTTATTGTGGTATTATGCATTTTTCATCTTGATTTCAGTTATATCAATGCGACAGTTTACGTATTCATGATCCATGGGTAAACAAACCAGTACTAGTACTAGGCTAAACAATGTGCCTTGCCCAAGGGCACTCCACCATGACCGCCGCGACGCGACTGGGGATAAAATCCCCGATACTTACCACGGCTGAATAATTAGGTAGAAGCTTCTGGTTCTGTATCTGGAAAGTCGAAACATGTTGTGACTTTTGACAAATATAAATTTTCCACTGTTACTAACATCAGCCATGAAGGACTGTTGACGCAAATGTCTAGGTCACATTTTTATGACCGGTAGGATGGATATAAAGAGCTTTGACTAGTGATGGTAGTTTTCCTTATTTAAAGGACTCAATATCTTTTTTCAATGACATTTAGCTTATTTGTCTTTTGTATTATATCTATGCTTTCTAAGATAATTGTTACAATAATTATATATATGTATTAACAGTGCATTTAGCTTGCACAGAGGTCGAGGAAAAAAGAGTGCAGACAAATTCGCTTTCGATCGACGGACCTGAGCTACAACGTCACACATTACAAGGGTCCTCCTGACATGGATAGTATTACTAGCATAAAACCCCGTAACAAATTGAAAATAAGAACCGGAAATACAACTAATGATACCGGTAGAATTTTATGTTGTATCTGAAGCCAAACCATTGATTGATTGATTGTTGATGTACATGGTTGTCATATTGGAATCAATCAGAAACTCGATCATATTCAACTTGCGTTCATAACTGGAAATAAATGCCATTACCACGAATAGAACACAATTTTTTAAAATAAATTATATCTGCGCAGCTGGTCTTATGAGCAAAAACGTTATATGACTGTATCAGTAAGTGATTTACATATTTCATTAAGCTGTACTCGAATGCGTATAGTAATGAAAACAAGATTACCATCTTTCATCTTTCAGAATCTTTATTTTCATTTGACTTGAACAAAATGTTCATCGTCATATACATAACTATTATTATTTACATACATGTAACAAAAAGCAATTGTTTAATATATATTCATGGAATAACAAATTTGAATATTAATTTGATCATAGATAAAGATGTTGTAGGCGGAAGTAACCATAATGTGTTAATGTTTTTGATTTAAAAATGTTTTATAAATAGATAGACTTTTCCGTTTCTTTAATTTCCAAAAATATAACAAACCACATGCGCATGTCAGCAAGGGTATCCTTCGTTATTTAACCTGACAGCCCCACTGACACGCAACGCGGCTATATGTGAGCTTATTTACACAAGAAGATAAAACATCAAATACCATATATTGTTCACACGCGCATACTGAGTAGAACATGTCAGTGGGGGTGTCCGACCGAGATAAACCGGACGTCCACCCGACATGCAATGCAAAGAATACGCGTGCATATGAACTGCCCATATATTACTATACATTTTTATACATATTCTAAGATAAACATAATTTATACATATATGAACAACCACAATCACCTATATGTGGGCACGCTTGTTTGCTTGTACTTGAAAATGTGTGAAAGCGTAGATGCGTACGTGCGCGCGAACGTGCGTGCGTGCGTGCGTGTGTGCGTGCGTGCGTGCGTGCGTGCTTGAAATAATACCGTTTGTGGGTTATCCTTGTTGAAACACAAGGATCGACGGCTTCGAAATTGTGTATTTAGTGATTGCGTGCATGCAAATGTTCACCCGTCGTATTTGATCTTTGTCGAATCGAAATACAAAGATCGCTACAGGTGAAAAAGGGGTGTATGTGGAATATTCGTATTTTTAAATTTTCTTATGTTTTAATAGGAGTGTGTTGATAATATTCACCTGTAAAATAGCATTTTGTCTTATTCGGTATTCAGTTTTTGTGTTCTTAATTCAAACGAATTAATGCAATACACTGCAAGATTATTCAATAATTTAAATGTTGTACTAGTTAATAGCTGTGTAAGTTTAAACATATTTGGTTTATCGTAATAATATTTTGGTATATACTTAACTCGTGATATCTTAAAGCAGGGGCAAATTAGTATAAAATGATATTCATCTTCAATTTCGTTTAATTCGCAAACTGTACATTTTCTATTATTTCTTTCTATATTATTGTGTCTACCAGTTACACTATTAAGTTGATTTGAGGCTAATCTGATTTTTGCTAAAGCGTTTCTGCGTCTAGTGTTAAACATTTTGAGTATGTATGGAGATATTTCAAATCTATCTTTTAATGATATGTACAAAGTTAACGATGTCTTATTTTTCATATCTTGATTCCAATCATTTATAATTACCAATAGCGTTCCATTGATCACATGTGTCGCATGCGACAGTAGGATAGTAATAAATGACAAAATAACCGGAACAAATACAACCCGCACACAGGGCGATAACTCCATAAATAAGTATGCTAGAGTTGTTTGTGTAATTCACATATGCAGGTAACAACCTAAATACAATCCAAATTTGAAATGATACATTGGAAATGAATTGGTAATTTTTGTTCAACAACAGATGCAGATAATAGTTATACCTCTCGCCTTGTCCATTCCCATTATTTTAAGGTAAAACGAAACAATTTTGAAGTGAATCTGAAAAAACAGAACCAAATTAAAATGCCGAAAGTAGAACACAAACAAGGGAGATCACTCCAACAAACTACAGGCATTCTCATTGTATTGTTCACCAATTTAATGCAAGGCATGAAGGCAAGACGAGGGATTTTGTTTTCTGTAGAAGATAAGCCCGCTAACATAAAAAGACATACAATTCATAGCTAAAAATCAAAGTAAACGTATGTTTCAGAGTATTTCATAACAGTGCTCCTATCACCCTTAATTCGTTAGAGTCATAACAGCCTGTGCATCCGCGTAGATCGATTTTGTATTGTAACTCTTACACTTTCTTGCCCGCCATCGCATGTCTCTAGTACTTTCGCAATGCATTTTGTGTAAAAAATAATAAAGTTCAAGAAGCCTGTGTGACTAACGAACTTTTTAAAATTAACTTTACACACAGGAAAAAGTTTGACAAATCCAACAATATCATATTTAGTTAATGTCCCATTGGTCTCGATAAGACACCATTTATACTACCATATCTCCCCCTATGGTATTTGTCTGATAGATGCACCCGCACCTTTCTCTCCTATCTTGATTCTCATTCTGCCCCCCCCCCCCCCCCCCCCCCCCCCCCCCCCCCCCCCCCTGACACCAGTAAGTTAGTCAGATTACTACCTCCGCAACCTTGAGCGTCAATGAGAGCAGCTATTACTTGAAAGTAGCAAGTATTCGGTCTGACACGACCGGGGAAAGAACCTGCGACTTTAACACCGAGGCGGACGCTCTACCACTACACCACCGAGGCGGTTCAGAATGTACAAACACCCAAAAGGTCTTCCTATTTTGTATCCCTAAATTACAATGTTGTACTTTTCGTCAATGAGTCACAGTTTCCCCAATGTGTAAGGCAGGGACATAAGAAATAAGCAACGTCGCACGTTGGACGAGTTGGATGCAAGACCTATTATATCTGTTTCACGAGTAGTTCAGCCATGTCTTGCGACAAACTGTCTAATGTCACATCCATAACGGAACACATTGAAAGATATAACTCAATTTAGTCCAGAGTGCGACATGCTTGGCTTTCGTCAGAATGATATGCGATCAGTGAAGATTCTGGTGCGCGTATTCGAATGACAGGAATTACTAAGTAACTGTCAATTGTTACATTGACCTCCTCGGCGATGTAGCGGTAGAGCGTCTACTAAGATGCAGGAGATCGCAGGTTCGATTCTCGGCCGATTGTTATCAAATACTTTTAAATTGGTACATATTAATTTCCCTCCTTGACGCTTAGAATGTTGGGGTTAGTGTTACGACTACCTCGCTCGAATCTGGATAAATAAACCAATAGATCTTCGACCACGATGACATAACTGACATATTATTGAAAACTTGTTGAAAGTGGCGTAAAACACTATGAACACTTTGAATGAATTAGCTGCTTTACATCGAAATAGAAATGTGAGCGGTGACCTTTCAGAAGAGAAAAACGCAATCACATAGACTCAGCTGATGGTGGCAGTCAAATTGTGCAACAACAACGAAACCGTTATAATTTTACATCGATATTTCATTTGCTGAATTTAATATGATTAAGTTATATATGTTAATTTAGAGATGTTATTATTAACAGGTTAAGTTAAGTTCTATCTTTTTAATTGATACGTTGGATTGGTAAATGGTTCAGGGGAAAACAGCTCTGTCAATGTGTATGGTCGATTCGATTACTGGTTATTTCCCTTTGTTACTAATGTAGCTGTGGATATTTTGATGTTATTAGGAAATTTATAAAATGCTAAAAGATCTCAAAAACAACAGACAGAAGCATTTGAATGTTATTTGGCACAGTTTAAACATATTTTATTGCCATATAAAATTATTTAACATTTTACATTGTACATGTACATCATATACTATCATAGGCAAAAGGGTTTGGCCACAAGTTCTCACAACATTAGATACGGCCATTCCCTTTCAACTATATTTTACAATTATGAAGATGAGTTTGATATATTGAAGTTAACATTATGACAGGTAAGTATGAGCGGTAACACATATGACTGATGAAACACACATGCATATATGTATACACGCAAGTATTCTCTGGCTGGTCACTAATGTTCGCGCGATCGGCCCTGAAGTGATAAATATTACAGAGAAAGGGGAGAGAAACATATCACTTTTCCACAGTTATTTATTAGAAACTTCGAATCGTCTTGATTCATGAATGAACATTTGAACACTTTCGAATAGGTTTATGTTTTCGTCATCTGAATATTGTTCTGATCCATACAAGACCTTTTTTACATTAAGTGGATAGAACATTCTTGTTTTTTGAAAGAGTTTAGTTCGTTGTTGTACAAATCTATCGCATTTAAAAGAGTAATGTTCTGCATCTTCTACTCCGTGTGTGCAGATGCATGATGGGCAATTCTCAATATGGTTAATGTAAAGGTCATGTTTTAAATTACTACAATTATTTCTTAGTCGTGTTTGCAGTGCAGGTGATGTTCGTTTACCGTACTTGAAGTATATAGGTACTACAATTCGTTGAAAACAAGTGTTCAAGTGATTTCGTTTATACATTGATAATGACTGTGCTTCCCTTAAAACAACTGGTAGTTGATTCCATAATGTGACTGTAGATGAAATGAAGGAGTTTTCAAAGAGTTCAGTTCGTCTGGAAAGGATATCCAGATCTTGCGAACCGTATCGGGAAATATATCAAATACATAGTTTGGGTCATACCGTGATTGATTTTGTATGCCAATATTAATGTTTGGTACTTTCGTTTATCTGAAAGAGACAACCAGCCAATCTCTTTGTATAATTCTGATAGAGATATATTGATCTAGTTGTGCCTGTAACTATTCTTGCGGCTTCGTTTTGAATTTTCTCTAAATTTTCTTTTATTGTCCCACACTACCGAAGCGTATTCTTAGATTGGACGAATAAATGAAATATAAATTTTATTAAGAGAATCCCTACGTATTTGGAATTTAACTTTTCTCATCATGCCGAGAACTTTAGAAGCACGTGTTATTACGTTTTCAATATGAGCATGCCATTTACCATTATTACTGATTGTAACGCCCAAGAATGATACAGGAATATTTTCAAAATACAGTGAAGGATAATGAACAATTTAGGTTGTAAATAATATTGCTTCCGTTTTTAAGGGATTAAATATGACTAACCATTGTTTTGACCAGGTAGATAACATAACTAAATCATGATTCATAATGCCTTCCAGATCTGAAATATGTGTAGCAGAGCTTGCTAAGGAGGTGTCATCTGCAAACAAACGAGCAAGACTCAGAAAAATGTCGGCTATATCATTTACGTAGATTAAAAAGAGTGTAACGAAACCGTTCGGTATACGTTGCATTTGATATGCAAAATTACATCACTGTTTCGAAGTGATGGAGTTTAGGGTTAGATATATAAGACACGTGGACCCCTTCAGGGTGGAGTGTACTTTTCGCTGAAGGGATCTTCTGTGTCTTTAGCCCTGCACGTTACATTTGGTGGCAGCGGTGGGATGAAGACAACTGCCATACCGGAGTTGCCTTACCCATGGGTTGTCCAGGCCAAGACTAGGGACGAGTCTTCTCGGAGTGGGAAGTATTGTAACGAAAACGTTCGGTATACGTTGCATTTGATATGGAAAATTACATCACCGTTTCGAAGTGATGGAGTTTAGGGTTAGATATATAAGACACGTGGACCCCTTCAAGGTGGAGTATACTTTTCGCTGAAGGGATCTTCTGTGTCTTTAGCCCTGCACGTTACAAGAGTAATGGACCCAGAACAGACCCTTGTAATACACCTGCATTTATGGACTTTGCATGGGAAGATGATGAGATAAATACTGTTTGGCTTCTACCAGAAAGATAGTTATGGAACCAATTTAGGATTTTACCATTTATGCCGTGTTGTTGAAGTTTGTATAGAAGACCTTTGTGCCAGACACGGTCAAATGCTTTAGATATATCACGGAAGATCATACAAGTGTTTAGTTTCGAATCAAGGGAATTAACAATTTGGTGATATATATCTATTAGTTGGTATACAGTTGAGTGACCAGTCAAAAGTCCTGATTGTCTTAAGTATATAAGACCATTAGAAATAAGTTGATTATATATATACTTATAGTTGCTGAAAAAACGTTCATTTGAAAGACAAACATCGAAAACAACAAATATCAGGAAAGCTTAAAACAAACAAGAGGCCCAAGAGGGCCAGTATCGCTCCACGGCCATAAGGCAAAAATCAAATCTCGAAACAGCCTTGCCCCCTGATGGCCATGCTTTTGACCAACCACCATGGCTTAAAGGAATCTTGTAGAGTGTCACCCAAGGAATGTTTCTGCAAAATGATTTGAATATCAGCCTGACGCTTTCGGAGGAGGGGATATTTTAAGTTTTCACTATAGCTATATAAGGCAAAAGAGCCCCGCCCCCTGACGGCCATGTTTTTCAACCAATCAACATTTCTTGAAGGAATCTAATAAAGGGGCATCCAAGGAACATTTCTACAAAATTATTTGAAAATCGGCCTGACACTTTCGGAGAAGAAGATTTTTTAAGTTTTCACTATTTTTTTCTTTTGGTTGCCATGGAAACCAGAATTATGGATGGATAACAAAAAATTGAAGAAATTTTAAGAGAGAACATTGAGAGGATGCTTCCTATGAAGATTCAATCAAATTGACCAAGTGGTTAGGGAGAAGAAGTCGTTTAAAGGAAAAAGTTAACGCACGCACAGACGCACGGACGCACGGACGCACAGACGTACAGACGCACGCACGATGGACAATTCGCCATGACATAAGCTCGACTGGCTTTCAGCCAGTGGAGCTAAAAATACAACAATTGTGCGGATTAACCCTTACACACCTGAAATAGCAAGATTGACCCTTCTATGTCCTAGATAATAATGGAAAGAAATGCCAATCCTGATGAGACATATCGTCATGAGCCGTCTCATCTTGACCTTCACTGATCTCGAAAGCTTCCACCGACGTATCCAGCAGTGCAAAAACCAAAGTGCCAGACATGTACATAAGTAAAATATGAGTGAAGAAAAAAAATGAAGAAAAACAAACCAAAAAACAATAAGCATGAAAAGCAAACTAAGGGAAACAAAATTGGTCTTCTTAAAATAACAGTAATACAGTGATATATGACGGGATATTTATCAGATCTCCTCTGTTCCTTATAAAGAAAACATTCACATGTGCACCGTGTCAACTCGGCAATGCCCTCGCTGCTTAAACATAAAAGTGTATCTCTATTTAACTCCCTGCCCCATAAGTACCTTCTTTGAAGTCCCCTAATCAAAAGGGTGAACCATATTTACACTCACTGACATAGCGGAAAAACAGTGCACGAAGAGTTCAAATAGCTCGTTGCGAACAAACTAAACTCTCTCTATACTGTTCCCAAAAGCATTTGGCACAGATATTACCAACTGTGAATATATATTGCAGATTTTAGAAAACAATGTGCTAAAACCTTACCATCATGTGAGATAAATAACTGGTGAGAACAACTTATCATTTATTGAGTTATGGGTATTTTTACAACATGTACTCTTAAATAGTCATTGGCCTAACGTTAACGCATAAATTCTAATCTGAATTTGAAGTTTGTATTGCGAACGGAATTACTTCATACTTCATACACAGGTCAAGTGCAAATTGATTGATTGATTGGGATTTTACGCCGTTGTCAGTCATATCACGGCGGCCAGCTCACCAACCCATATGATGCTTGGATTACTTTCACCAGCACTCTACAGAACATCCTTTAAAACTACTGACTGCTTTTTCAACATAGATTATTAGCCCAATAGTGGAAGAGGAAGGACGCTTTGACATCTTTGTCAAACGTCGGAAAGAATGTTGGCCGAGCTGGGTTTCGAACTCAAAACCCTTGGACTGATAGACCGCGTCGCTACCGACTGGGTTACCGTGGCTAGCGGGTTCAGTGTTAAGAGAGCACATTGACTATAGCAGTTAATTTGAATATCCGAAAATGCAAGAACTGTTAAATTGACTCCTTAGTCATAAATGATAAGTCTGAAACTATTCTATAATTGTCCTCTAAAATGTCAACTCTTAGATAACTTTAGACCTGCAAATTTAGTTTTGTCTTAATCTGCATTGTTTCTCAAACAGTCACAGAAGGCTATAAGGAATATTTGACATTTCTTTTCCATTTTATTAGCGTGCGTAGACGCGAAGAATGATCTTGACATTGAGAGGCGGAGTTAATAACCTAGTGATAGGAAATGTTATACATGACGATTTACATGTAAATAAACTTTGTGACCGATAACACTAAAGGTTAATTGTTAAGAGCAAAGGGCATAATCTCCTGTGTAACACTGGAATTTGAATAAAACTTCCCGGTTCTACTTCTGTTGTGCCCTTGATTTTGATTGGCCGATACGCAATCTGGCGTCATTCATCAACAACCGCATTCTAAACCTCGGACAATGTAGCTTTTAAAATAGTTCACAGAAGTTAAAGTGCATTTCGAGGGCTTGGCGTGAAACGGTTTGTAACTAAAAACCTATTTTGAAAACCCTGGTTTAGGGGCAAATAAGGGGTGTCCCGGGTTCGATCCCCAGTCGCGGTACTACGGTCATGGTGGAGTGTTCATGGATGGGCAAGGCACATTTCCTAGCCTAGTACTGAGTTCGTTTACCCAGGGATCTTGAATTAGTGAACTGTCGCCGTGATATAACTGCAATAATGTTGATGACAACGGCGTAAAAACCCCAATAAAAATGAATTTTCATATTGTTGCAAATATTTCGGTGTTAAACAGGTTAAACGCCCATATAAATAGACGTTATAGAGAAGCAGTGGTTGTCAAGCGCTTCGATCGTATAGCACCAGCGTTTGTTGTATCGTGCGATTACATCGGACATTATAACCGAGCACGTGTTCGTGAGTATTTAAGTCTTTCAGCGCCAAAGTCAATATTGAGGTTTTTGCAAACAAAACAGATTCAGGTGAGTCAGCTCGTGACGAGCTGTCTCACCTGAAATCAGCATTGTTTGCCTTTTAGTTATAAAAATATTCAAAAACATTTATTTTTTAGATAAATGGAGACGCCCGATTTTGAACATGGAAGAGTCTATTTTAAACAATTCGGCGCTGAAAGAGTTAAGTGTATAGGTCTACTGTCAATTTGAGACGCGACCCTTTATGCGTGGTAGTCAGATCCAAAGTATTATTGTTCCGATTCTAATGATATTGTGATAAGCCGATCCCCCACCAAGTAGATTACAACGTTTAACGAGCACACGTACGAGTGCTCCATATGTTAGGTAAATCTCATTACACCTAGTTACATGTAGCGGCTAATGAATGTGTGTACTGTCACCCATCTTTAACCCTTTCCCTCATATAGACGCTTTCTAACGGACTCTCTACCACTATACCACCGAGGCGTTTCCGAATGTTCAAACACTCAAAAGCACTTTCTAATTTGTTTTGTTTGTTTGTTTGTTTGTTTGGAGTTTAACGCCGCTTTCAACAGCTTTGGTCATATCACGGCGGTCAGTGCACCTACCCATGTTTTCCTGGCTTTCCCACACCAGTACTTACACAACATTCTTTCAAAGCCACTGACTACTTTCTCACATAGATCAGAGGTGAGAGGCAATGGAAAAATCGCCCGAAAGAATGTCGCCGCAACCGGGTATCGAACCCGTGACCTCCAGATCACGAGTCAGATACGCTACCAATTGAGCTACCCGGCCGGGTTTTCTAATTTGTATCGCTACAAATATGTTTTTCGCCAATTAGTCGCGGTAACCTTGATGGTACAGGTATGAAAATAAGAAGCCAGCCACGATGCACGACGGACGAGTCGGATGCAAGTCCTTCTACATCTGTTTCACGAATAGTTCAGCCATGTTTTGCGACAAACAGGCTATAACGGAACAAATTTTAAAAATCCAGAGTGCGACATTCTAGTCTTTCGATCAGTTAAGATTCTGGTGAGATTATTCGAATGACAGGAATAACTAAGTATGTGTCAATTACTACATTGAAATCCGTGACGGTGTAGCGGAAGAGCGTCCACTGCGATGCAGGATGTCGCAGGTTCGATTAACAGCCGCTTGTTATCAAATTCTTGAAACATAGTACAGATGATTTTCCCTTATTGGCGCTTAGGATGCAGGGGTAAGTATTACGACTGCCTCGCTTCGAATCAGGATACATGAACAAATAGTTATTCGAGCACCATGACTAACTGACACTTTATTGAAAACTTGCTGAAAGTGGCGTAAAACGCTATGCAAAACTGAATTAGCTGCTTAACGTCGAAATAGAAATGTGAGCGATGCATTCAAACATCAATAACACCGAATTATAGAGAATAAGGTTACATGTGTCATGATATAAATTGAATGTATCTGAATATGACGATTCTACGGTAGCACAGAGGTGTGTATGTTTATATTTATCTGGTGCGCACGACATACTAAGTCGTGCGCACCAGATATTATGTCGTGCGCACGAGATAATTAAGTCGTGCGCACGAGATTCAAAATTATTTGAAAATCCGCCTGACAGTTTTGAAGAAGAAGATTTTTTAAGTTTTCACTATTTTTTTCTTTTGGTTGCCATGGAAACCAGAATTTTGGATGGATGAAAAAAATTTGAAGAATTTAAGAGAGGACATTGAGATAATGAGGTTTCAACCAAATTGACATGTGGTTAGGGAGAAGAAGTCGCACGTACGCACGCATGCACGCACGCACGCACGTACGCACGCACGCATGCACGCGCGCACGCACACACGACGGACAATTCCCAATGACATAAGCTCGACTGGCTTTCAAAATAGTCATTTGAAATGTTTATTCAGTGGAGTTCACCAGGAGTCAAGCATTCACTAGCGATGTATACCTACACTTTTGTTTATGGTTGGATGGGAGAACATGTCACTTGCAAAGGAGCCAGTTCTGTCGTTGAAAGGAATAGTTTGAGTGGCGTCTTTTCCCAATAACAACTGTCATTTGTTACACATAACATGTTACACCTTTTGGTGAACAAAGGTTACGGAATGTCTTTAAACAATGGCTTCTGGGGAAGTCGATGCAATAATTGAGTTGATATAATTGTTGTTAACATATTTATTCACGTTTTAAAACCTACTCGTTTCCCTCCAAACGGCGACGTTAGAGTGACGTTACTACCGTGGCCCCGCCCCTATTGTACTCACAATGTTCACCGATTATTCAAATATTTGTCATGTTTGTAAGAAAAATGTGAACTTTTGATAAAATTAAGTATTATTTTCTACAAGTTTGATTCGTGTCGAAATTATAACTAAACTCCTACCCGGCCGGGTAGCTCAATTGGTAGCGTATCTGACTCGTGATCTGGAGGTCACGGGTTCGATACCCGGTTGCGGCGACATTCTTTCGGGCGATGTTTTCCATTGCCTCTCACCTCTGATCTATGTGAGAAAGTAGTCAGTGGCTTCGAAAGAATGTTGTGTAAGTACTGGTGTGGGAAAGTCAGGAAAACATGGGTAGGTGCACTGACCGCCGTGATATGACCAAAGCTGTTGAAAGCGGCGTTAAACTCCAAACAAACAAACAAAAACTAAACTCCTATTACTTCTCGTGTATACTGACACATCTATTTTACTGTGTGACTGTTGTATACCTATGTAATTATCTTCGCATGAATAAGTATCAACCCGTCACTTCTCATTAATTCACGAAATTGCATATGTTGCGTTACTGATGCACAATTCTGACGATAGGACATATTGATATTGATGAAAATATCATTCTCGCTATCTCGTAAAACTGCAAGTATTCTTTTGTTGTATCGTTAATGTGTTTACTATATAAATTGCAATATCGTAGCTACTTTGAATTTTAAAGAGAAGCAAATTAATACAACCTACCATTATTTATTGACGCCGCGTGGAAGCGCGGCGTCAGTATGGGATAGGTTTTAATTTTGTACCATGGGGTGACGTAATCAAAAAGGGAGAAACCCACAGATATTATTGTAAAGAAAAACTCTGTAATATGTTTGAAAAAACAGCCTATATGGTTGAATAAATTGTATTAACTGATTTAAGAAACAACAAGATACAAAATATGTACATCTTTCACAGTTGTTAAAAAACTTTAGATACATTTAAATTGTGTTTAATAACTGTTCCCCAACTAATTAGGCTAAGCTTTTTATATGAGTTGATTTACGGAGTTCACTAGGCTACGCTGTTTTAATTGTTTGGTTTACAAATTTATTGAAAATCTTGTTAACACTCTGAAGCCGCATTTTTGACTTGAGCATGTTGAAACTTTGTCAGAATGTTTGTCTTATGATATCTAGCACAAGTTTGAATATAGGTCATGTCGGGTCAAAAACTAGGTCACTAGGCTAAATTGAAGGAAAATCTTGTTAACACTCTGGAAGGCATATTTTAAACTTGAGCATGTTGACACTTTGTCAGAAAGTTCGTCTCGATTATATCTAGGCCAAGTTTGAAACTGGGTTATGTCGGGTCAAAAACTAGGTCACTAGGCCAAATTTAATGAAAATCTTGTTAACACTCTGGAAGCCGTATTTTTGGCTTGAACATGTTGAACATTTGTCAGAATGTTTGTCTTAGTGATATCTAGGCCGAGTTTGAATAAAGATCATGTCGGGTCAAAAACTAGGTCACTAGGCCAAATTTAAAGAAAAGCTTGTTAACACTCTGGAAGCCGCATTTTTTACTTGAGCATGTTGAAACTTTCTCAGAAAGTTTGTCTTGATGATATCTAGGCCAAGTTTGAATATTGGTCATGTCCGGTAAAAAACTAGGTCACTAGGCCAAATGTAAGGAACATCTTGTTAACACTTTGGAAGCCACTTTTTTGGCTTGAGCATGATGAAACTATGTTGGAATGTTTGTCTTGGTAATATCTAGGCTAAGTTTGAATGTAGGTCATGACCGGTCAAAAACTACGTCACTAGGCCAAATTTAAGGAAAGTCTTATTAACACTTTGGAAGCCACATTTTTGGGTTGAGCATGTTGAAACTTTCTCAGAATGTTTGTCTTAGTGATATCTAGGTAAAATTCGAATACGGGTCACGTCAGGACAACTAGGTCACTAGGCTAAATTGCAGAACAATCTAGTTAACACTATAGAGATTGCATTTTTGACTTGAGCAGCTTGAAATTTTGTCAGAAAATTTGTCTAGATGATATTGCCATTGGCGCTGAAAGAATAAAGTCTTAAATAAACCATTCTCAGGTGAGCGATTCCAGGGCATCATGGCCCTCTTGTTTCCAATTTATTTTTGTTGTATTACTCAACTTAAAACGTTCCTCCCCATACAGTTGTTCATTCAGACCATTGTATTCTTGCTATATGTTGACTATACATGAAAACTTTTTCTTTTAATTTCATAAATGCTTAATTTCGATATTAAATATCTTTAAACTTGTTAGAATTATTTGTATATTTTGTTTATATACTCTCGTTTTTTGTTATCATACTTCTGCTCAACTGGAAGGAGAATCGACTTCCCTCTCTCCTTCCAAAGCTTGTGTCACACTTAACTTATAGTTAGAGGCATTAACACTTAAGTTAATATCTGTTAATATTTCAGTATCTATGTTTTTTGTTTGTCTAATTGATCTAGTTAGAGCAGATTTAAAATTAAGAAACTTCAGCTTATTTTGTTGCAGTCAATGTTAAGCAAACGGTAAAACAAATAGTTTGAAGACTTAACTCGTCATTTCACGACTAAATTTTACATGCTAAATATCATATAGATCGTAGCATATAAAGTATATACTCCACTCCCTACGTCAAAATGGACCCTTTTTGCTATTGATAACATTTTATTATAGACTATGGTATCCAGGTAGCAATAAGGAACATCTCGGCCTTCTTGTTTAAGATAAAGGTACATTTGGCCGTCTTTACATCCTGTCCGTTTGCACAGGTTATTTAAATGTATTGAACTGCATCTGCTTTCCTTTAAGTCATGCCTTAAAAGCATGCGCGGCGTCTTTGATGCTTAGCATCAAAATTCGTCTTGTTAGGTACTTACATGAAAGATTGAAATTGATGATTATAATAAAAACATGTGGGTTCATTTTATTACCCTAGATGCGTATCTAGCTAAAATTCTGCTATGTACGTAGCGAAGCGCGACAGACGTTTAACAGCATTTTTAATTTATTAAAAATCGGCTCGATATATATACTTGAAATTTCGGCAAAAGGTAGACGAAAATGTGTCCTAAATTATACATCTTTTAAATAAAAATCTCTAAGGCAAATGTTTAATAAATCAGAAATAATCTTATAACTGTTAAACTGTTTAGGCGAATCCTTTTAATTCGTATTAAGTTATCTTATTTGTCATGGCAGATGCATGAAATTGATATCAGCACGCAGGAAATTATATTCCCTACTGTCTGCCGTCTATTTTATCCGAATACATCTTCAAACGAGAAAGTCATTAACCACACTATTATTGTCGCAATAAAATACGTTTTGACGTCAAAAACGACGTTATTTCAAACCATACGCTGACGTCAGCACCGGAAACATTAATAACATATTTGGCGAACACAGAACATAAGACAGTGTGAGGCATCACGTGCCCGTGAGTCATTCGTATTATATAACGCTATGGTACATAAAAACGTTCAAACTCACACAAAACAAAACACACACACACAAAGAAATTTGTTTTGGCCTTAATGAAAACCCGACGATGGACATTAGTAACTTACCCAGAAAACGCCGTGATATAACTGAAAAATTGTAGAAAGAGGCGTAAAACACCATACAAACTAAAGTACTAATAACGTAGAATTATTAAAAATAGGTTCGTTAGTAAGATGGTTCGATAGCTTTTAAGTGGCTAGTCAAGTGCTTATCCTTACCTTCATCCCGTCTCAGCGTTTATGTCTAAGTACGCGATAAAAACGGGTCTTTTTTTTTTTAAAAAAGTGACGACAAACTTTCTGATTTACGAATTTTATATCGTTCAATACTTTTCGTTAAAAACACACAGATTTTACCCTATACGTTTCAAGTGTTTGCTATAGACCACGTGGAAACCGTTGCAGTCGTAGTAGATCTTGACGTTTCCGGGTTTCCCTCTCGTTTCCACTGTGGCGAGATTTCTTGATTTAATAGACGTCCTCTTCGAGTTAACGTCTGTCCACGGGTATTTCTTAGCTATTATTGCTGATATTCCGTGCGATTTAACTGTGAGACAATTGACTTGATGTACTATGACGTGAACGTTACGGATATCCGTAATATCATCATCAACAAACGATACTCCTCCCATTTTTGAAAATAATGTTTCGCGAAAATTGAGTTTGAACGTTTTTTATACCATAGCGTTATATAATACGAATGACTCACGGGCGCGTGATGCCTCACAATGTCTTTTTTTCTGTGCTCTCCAAATATGGTATTAATGTTTCCGGTGCTGAAGTCAGCGTTTGATTCGGTGATGACGTCAACAACCACTTAAGCCATTTCCTGAAATGCCTCACACTGTCTTTTTGTCTGTGCTCTCCAAATATGGTATTAATGTTTCCGGTGCTGACGTCAGCGTATGATTCAGTGATGACGTTAACAACCACTTAAGCCATTTCCTGAAATGCCTTCAAACCGACCCCATTGTAGTAGTACTATCACATGAACTGAGCTGATGGGGAGCAGTCAAATTGTTCAACAACAATGACACCGTTAGAATGTTACATCGATATTTAATTTACTGAAATTAATTTGATTAATCTCTAGCCATTTCATTGGTTAAAGCGTGTCACGTGCAGACCCCCTATAGTTCTATAGGGGGTGAGTAAATTCCATAGGGGGTGGTGAGTAAAGTAAAAAAGTCAATTCAAAGGTAATTGGTTTTCGTAAAGTGGCTCTCAATAAATGTGTTCATGTTGAACCGGTGTATTTTTTAAAATAATATATCCATTCCAATTCTTTAATCAATATTGATATATATTTTACCCATGACGTCATATTATGCTACCAACACATATCAACAAGTTACAGTATAGTTCAGTTTAAAGTGGTCGACGAAATAAATACATTATTGGGTTTGTTACTGACCCACTACGGAAATATAGGGGGTCTGTTGGATGAATAGGGGGACTCGGCTATCGCCTCGCCCCCTATTAATCCTACAGACCCCCTATATTTCCGTAGTGGGTCAGTAACAAACCCAATAACTTATATTCTACCTTTTTAAATGATACGTTAGTCTGGTAAATGGTCCAGGGGAAAACAGCTCTGAACATATGTATTGTCGATTCCATTACTGGTTGTTTCCCTTTGTTACTAATGTAGCTGTGGATATTTTGATAGTGAAAATATCGCTGGAGGGATCTTCTGCGTCTTTAGCCCTGCACGTTACATTTGGTGGCAGCGGTGGGATGAAGACAACTGTCATACCGGAGTTGCCTTACCCATTGGTTTCCCAGGCCAAGACTCGGGTCGACTCTTCTCGGAGTGGGAAGTAGTGTAACGAAAACGTTCGGTATACGTTGCATTTGATATGCAAATTTACATCACCGTTTCGAAGTGATGGAGTTTAGGGGTTATATATATAAGACAAGTGGACCCCTTCAGGGTTGAGTATACTTTTCGCTGAAGGGATCTTCTGCGTTTTTAGCCCTGCACGTTACATAGGAAATAGGGAACTGACAAAATGCAAAAATATCTCAAAAACAACAGAAGCATTTGAATGTTACTTGGCACAGATACTACCAACTGTGGATATATATTGCAGATTTTAGAAAACAAAAGTGCTAAAACCTTACCTAATGTGGGATAAATTACAATAAAACATCATTTATTGAGTTATGGGTATTTTTACAACATGTACTCTTAAATATGCACTGGCCTAACGCGTACATGTACATGTTAACGCATAAGTTCTAATCTGATTTTGAAGTTTCAAATGGTCATTTGTTAACATAGCATTAAATGGGGGGAAACATTTGATAGGAGTAAAATAAACAGTGAATGGTAGTAACATAGATACAATTTTTATACGAGTTACTCATATAGTTTTATAAATATTTGTTAAAACCTAAGTTTAAATAACTATTGCCCCCTCGCGTCGATGGGATATTGGAATCCGCCCGTACGTACATACATACGTGTCTCAATGATTGCAATTTAACATATAGTTTCACAAACATCGTCTATTATACAAATTCTCGTTCCGCCAACCTAGGTCAAAGGTTAAGATCCCAGTGATTAAAATACACTTGCATCAAACGATTTCATCGCTCTAGCAATTTCATTTGTGGACAGAACTCCTTCAAACTTCATACACAGGTCCAGTGCCAATTGATTGATTGATTGGGATTTTACGCCGTTTTTAGTCATATCACGGCGGCTAGAACACCAACCCATATGATGCTTGGATTACTGTCACCAGCACTCCACAAAACAGCCTTTAAAGCAACTGGCTGCATTTCAACATACATGTATATAATTAGTTCAATGAAGAGGAAGAAGAAGGACGCTTCGATATTTTTGTTCAAACGTCGGAATGAATGTTGGACGAGCTGGGTTTCGAACTCACAACCCCTGGACTGATAGCCCGCTTCGCTACCGACTGAGTTACCGGGACTGGCGGGTTCAGTGTTAAGAGAGCACATTGACTATAGCTGTTAATTTGAATATCCGAAAATGCAAGAACTGTCAAATCGACTCCTTAATCATAAATGATAAATCTGAAACTATTCTATAATTGTCCTCTAAATGTCAAGGAATCCGCTGTGGTCGAGTGGTTAGCGTCGGGGATTTCGAAACCGGGTGTCCCAGGTTCGATCCCCAGTCGCGGCACTACGGTCATGGTGGAGTGCCCTTGGGCAAGGCACATTTTCTAGCCTAGTACTGGTTTGTTTACACAGGGATCATGAATAATTAAATTTAATTGCGCGCTAAATGACCTTAGCTGTCGATGCGCCATAAAACAATATACATTCATTCATTCATTCATTCTAAATGTCAACTCTTAGATAACTTTAGACCTGCAGATTCAGTTTGATCTTAATCTGTATTGTTTCTCGAACAGTCACAGAAGGCTGTAAGGAATATTTGACATTTCTTTTCCATTTTATCAGCGTGCGTAGACGCGAAGACCGATCTTGAGTCAATAACCTAGCAAGGGGCTTAGCTTTGCAATAATCAATGTGTAGGCCGTCTCCTGAGAATATCAATGTTGTGGACTCTGCGTAAAAGATCGACCCGGATCAGCCAAAGCATGCCTCACAGGCTTACCCGGATAGACACTTTTCGCCTCCTGTGGATTTTCTGTTTCAGAAATAACTACTCTATACATCTATCCCCCTAAGACAGAATGTGTGGGCTGGATCAGTCTGCGCGGACAGCGCAGGTT
>JASEVX010000010.1:21204208-21327125 GCA_031761405.1 Serripes groenlandicus
AGAGGCGTAAAACACCATACAAACTAAAGTACTAATAACGTAGAATTATTAAAAATAGGTTCGTTAGTAAGATGGTTCGATAGCTTTTAAGTGGCTAGTCAAGTGCGTATCCTTACCTTCATCCCGTCTCAGCGTTTATGTCTAAGTACGCGATAAAAACGGGTTTTTTTTTTAAAAAAAAGTGACGACAAACTTTCTGATTTACGAATTTTATATCGTTCAATACTTTTCGTTAAAAACACAGTATTTACCCTATACGTTTCAAGTGTTTGCTATAGACCACGTGGAAACCGTTGCAGTCGTAGTAGATCTTGACGTTTCCGGGTTTCCCTCTCGTTTCCACTGTGGCGAGATTTCTTGATTTAATAGACGTCCTCTTCGAGTTAACGTCTGCCCACGGGTATTTCTTAGTTTTTATTGCTGATATACCGTGCGATTTAACTGTGAGACAGTTGACCTGATGTACTATGACGTGAACGTTACGGATATCCGTAATATCATCATCAACGAACGATACTCCTCCCATTTTTGAAAATAATGTTTTGCGAAAATTGAGTTTGAACGTTTTTTTTATACCATAGCGCTATATATTACGAATGACTCACGGGCGGGCACTGTCTTTTTTTTCCTGTGCTCTCCAAATATGGTATTAATGTTTCCGGTGCTGACGTCAGCGTATGATTCGGTGATGACGTCAACAACCACTTAAGCCATTTCCTGAAATGCCTCACACTGTCTTTTTGTCTGTGCTCTCCAAATATGGTATTAATGTTTCCGGTGCTGACGTCAGCGTATGATTCAGTGATGACGTTAACAACCACTTAAGCCATTTCCTGAAATGCCTTCAAACCGACCCCATTGTAGTAGTACTATCACATGAACTGAGCTGATTGGGGGGGGGGGGGGGGGGGGGGGGGGGGGGGGGGGGGCAGTCAAATTGTTCAACAACAATGACACCGTTAGAATGTTACATCGATATTTTATTTACTGAAATTAATATGATTAATTTAGAGATGTTAATATAAACAGGTTAAATTAAGTTATTTCGCCTCCCACGAAATTCTAGCAATTTCATTGGTTAAAGCGTGTTACGTGCAGACCCCCTATATTTCTATAGGGGGTGAGTAAATTCCATAGGGGGTGAGTAAAGTAAAAAAGTAAATTCAAAGGTAATTGGTTTTCGTAAAGTGGCTCTCAATAAATGTGTTCATGTTGAACCGGTGTATTTTTTAAAATAATATATCCATTCCAATTCTTTAATCAATATTGATAGATATTTTACCCATGACGTCATATTATGCTACCAACACATATCAACAAGTTACAGTATAGTTCAGTTTAAAGTGGTCGACGAAATAAATACATTATTGGGTTTGTTACTGACCCACTACGGAAATATAGAGGGTCTGTTGGATGAATAGGGGGACTCGGCTATCGCCTCGCCCCCTATTAATCCTACAGACCCCTATATTTCCGTAGTGGGTCAGTAACAAACCCAATAACTTATATTCTACCTTTTTAAATGATACGTTAGTCTAGTAAATGGTCCAGGGGAAAACAGCTCTGAACATATGTATTGTCGATTCCATTACTGGTTGTTTCCCTTTGTTACTAATGTAGCTGTGGATATTTTGATAGTGAAAATATCGCTGAAGGGATCTTCTGCGTCTTTAGCCCTGCACGTTACATTTGGTGGCAGCGGTGGGATGAAGACAACTGCCATACCGGAGTTGCCTTACCCATGGGTTTCCCAGGCCAAGACTCGGGTCGAGTCTTCTCGGAGTGGGAAGTAGTGTAACGAAAACGTTCGGTATACGTTGCATTTGATATGCAGATTTACATCACCGTTTCGAAGTGATGGAGTTTAGGGTTATATATATAAGACAAGTGGATCCCTTCAGGGTTGAGTATACTTTCCGCTGAAGGGATCTTCTGCGTCTTTAGCCCTGCACGTTACATATAGGAAATAGGGAACTGACAAAATGCAAAAATATCTCAAAAACAACAGAAGCATTTGAATGTTACTTGGCACAGATACTACCAACTGTGGATATATATTGCAGATTTTAGAAAACAAAAGTGCTAAAACCTTACCTAATGTGGGATAAATTACAATAAAACATCATTATTGAGTTATGGGTATTTTTACAACATGTACTCTTAAATATGCACTGGCCTAACGCGTACATGTACATGTTAACGCATAAGTTCTAATCTGATTTTGAAGTTTCAAATGGTCATTTGTTAACATAGCATTAAATGGGGGGAAACATTTGATAGGAGTAAAATAAACAGTGAATGGTAGTAACATAGATACAATTTTTATACCTAAAAACCTAAGTTTAAATAACTATTGCCCCCTCGCGTCGATGGGATATTGAAATCCGCCCGTACGTACATACATACGTGTCTCAATGATTGCAATTTAACATATAGTTTCACAAACATCGTCTATTATACAAATTCTCGTTCCGCCAACCTAGGTCAAAGGTTAAGATCCCAGTGATTAAAATACACTTGCATCAAACGATTTCATCGCTCTAGCAATTTCATTTGTGGACAGAACTCCTTCAAACTTCATACACAGGTCCAGTGCCAATTGATTGATTGATTGGGATTTTACGCCGTTTTTAGTCATATCACGGCGGCCAGAAAAAACCAACCCATATGATGCTTGGATTACTGTCACCAGCACTCCACAAAACAGCCTTTAAAGCAACTGGCTACATTTCAACATACATGTATATAATTAGTACAATGGAGAGGAAGAAGAAGGACGCTTCGATAATTTTGTCAAACGTTGGAATGAATGTTGGACGAGCTGGGTTTCGAACTCACAACCCCTGGACTGATAGCCCGCTTCGCTACCGACTGAGTTACCGGGACTGGCGGGTTCAGTGTTAAGAGAGCACATTGACTATAGCTGTTAATTTGAATATCCGAAAATGCAAGAACTGTCAAATCGACTCCTTAATCATAAATGATAAATCTGAAACTATTCTATAATTGTCCTCTAAATGTCAAGGAATCCGCTGTGGTCGAGTGGTTAGCGTCGGGGATTTCGAAACCGGGTGTCCCAGGTTCTATCCCCAGTCGCGGCACTACGGTCATGGTGGAGTGCCCTTGGGCAAGGCACATTTTCTAGCCTAGTACTGGTTTGTTTACCCAGGGATCATGAATAATTAAATTTAATTGCGCGCTAAATGACCTTAGCTGTCGATGCGCCATAAAACAATATACATTCATTCATTCATTCATTCTAAATGTCAACTCTTAGATAACTATAGACCTGCAGATTCAGTTTGATCTTAATCTGTATTGTTTCTCGAACAGTCACAGAAGGCTGTAAGGAATATTTGACATTTCTTTTCCATTTTATCAGCGTGCGTAGACGCGAAGGCCGATCTTGAGTCAATAACCTAGCAAGGGCTTAGCTTTGTAATAATCAATGTGTAGGCCGTCTCGTGAGAATATCAACGTTGTGGACTCTGCGTAAAAGATCGACCCGGATCAGCCAAAGCATGCCTCACAGGCTTACCTGGATAGACACTTTTCGCCTCCTGTGGATTTTCTGTTTCAGAAATAACTACTCTATACATCTATCCCCCTAAGACAGAATGTGTCGGCTGGATCAGTCTGCGCGGACAGCGCATGTTGATCTGGTCGATACATTACGCAGTTGTCTATCGCCGCAGCTGCATTTTGGGGGCATTTTGAGAAAAATGTATAGACACGTGCCTACAGTGCCTAAAGGGAGCTACGTCCCTGCCTAGTGATAGGGAATGATATACATGACGATTTACATGTAAATAAACTTAGTGACCGATAACACCAAAGGTTAATTGTTAAAAGCAAAGGGCATAATCTCCTGTGTAACACCGGAATTTGAATAAAACTTCCCGGTTCTACTTCTGTTGTGCCCTTGATTTTGATTGGTCGATACGCAATATGTCGTCGCAGTCTAAACGTGCCTTTTAAAATAGTTCACATAAGTTCATTTCGAGGGCTTGGCGTGAAATGGTTGTAACTAAAAACCTATTTTTAAAACCCTGGTTTAGGGGCAATTTTGACCACTTTGTAAACAATGCAATTTTAGGTGCCATTGCTTAGAACGAGCAATGGCACCTAAATTTATATTGTTTCCAAGAAAAAATTATTTAACGCTTATAAAGACTTTATGGCGAGGTGATTAACCTTGGTAATAAAATACCAATTTTAGTTACAACCGTTTCAAGCCAAGCCCTCGATTTTGTGTTTCACTCAACTGATTGATCACACGTTGGATAATGTAACACAACACTTTACCAATCCTCGGTGCCCAGTCTATTCATAAAAATATATGATACCCTGGGCAAATTGGCTGTAAAAATCCCATACTCATTAATAGTTTTTGAGGTGAAATGCAGCCGCTTGATTGGCCGCATGACACAAACCCCATGCGTTACGATCATTACAGTGTAGTTACGGAGGAAATCGTGGTGCATGCTTCACGAAGTTTCGCTAGCCAATATGCCAAGGGTATCATATATGTTATGAATAGCCTGGGTACCGAGGTTGCACTTTAACTAGCCTATAGTAAATGAACCTTTGTGACCAAATGTACCTAATAGTCACAAACTGTAAGGCGGTGGTGGTAAGCCTGATCTCATTAAAACAAGACCTAGGCTGTATAGCTGATCACTTCCCCATACTGGTCGTCTCAGATTGACCTTTGCGTCAGCTTTTCATGATTGTCTGGAATCCGCTGAGCGGTTAGCGTCAGGGATTTGAAACCGGGTGTCCCGGGTTCGATCCCCAGTCGCGGTACTACGGTCATGGTGGAGTGTCCCTGGACAAGGCACATTTTCTAGCCTAGTACTGGTTCGTTTACCCAGGGATCTTGAATTAGTGAACTGTCGCCGTGATATAACTGAAATGATGTTGACAACGGCGTAAAACCCCAATAAAAATGAATTTTCATATTGTTGCAAATATTTCGGTGTAAAACAGGTTAAACGCCCATATGAAAAGACGATATAGAGAAGCAGTGGTTGTCGGGCGCTTCGATTGTATAGCACGGGCGTTTGTTGTATCGTGCGATTGCATCGGACATTAAAACCGAGCACGTGTTCGTGAATATTTAACTTTTTCAGCGCCAAAGGCAATATTGAGGTTTTTGCAAACAATACAGATTCAGGTGAGTCAGCTCGTGACGAGCTGTCTTACCTGAAATCAGCATTGTTTGCCTTTTAGTTATAAAAATATTCAAAAACTTTTATTTCAAGATAAATGGAGACGCCCGATTTTGAACATGGAAGAGTCTATTTTAAACAATTCGGCGCTGAAAGAGTTAAGTGTATAGGTCTACTGTCAATTTGAGACGCGACCCTTTATGCGTGGTAGTCAGATCCAATAAACGTTAAGAGAAGTATTATTGTTCCGATTCTAATGATATTGTGATAAGCCGATCCCCCACCAAGTAGATTACAACGTTTAACGAGCACAGGTCCGAGTGCTCCATATGTTAGGTACATGTAAATCTGATTACACCTAGTTACATGTAGCGGCTAATGAATGTGTGTACTGTCACCCATCTTAAACCCTTTCCCCTCATATAGACGCTTGCTGACGCCTCTGCAGCAGACAGCTTTTTGAAAACATAGTGACAAAAGAAGAAATTGCACAAAACGTACAATTTCTTCTTTTGCGACAAGGTTATCCATTCAATTATGGAGATTTTCTATTTTTCGACAAAATATGTTCAAAGTCGTCTGCTGCAGAATTGTCGTATGAGGGAAAGTGTTAAATAATGGTCACTTTTAGGTCCTGCGTGTATTCGTATCCATTCAAATATGGAGATTTTCTATGTTTTGACAAAATACGTTCAAAGTCGTCTAATGCAGAATTGTTGTATGATGGAAAGGGTTAATTGAAATACTGTTGTAAAACGGCGTGAACAAAAATCGCGGAATAGCAAACAACAAACAACAGGAAACAATTTACATCGTCAAAAATTCGAGTTATTCCGCAATGAAGGTCAAATGTAAGCAATTCGGATCGGCTTGCCGGGCAGACACTCTTATTATTTTGTTATAACAAAAAACTGTATAAATAAAATAGGATAATTCGAGTTATTCCGCAATGAAGGTCAAATGTAAGAAATTCGGATCGGCTTGCCGGGCAGACACTCTTATTATTTTGTTATAACAAAAAACTGTATAAATAAAATACGATAATGGGACACGTCCTCATATTATCAAAAGAATTGCTTTCATAATGAAAATCAGAAATTTTGTATTTAAAGTTCTGAATTGGTAGTATGGAGATATAAGCATGCCCCACTTCAACTTGAAGTATGATAAAGTTGATTTCTAACCTTATTGACCCCATTATTTATTATCATGTCTTAATAACACTGGCAAGATCTAATTTATCTATACTTACGTACATGTTAATTTGCATTGTTATCAGATACATGTATTAGATGGTGAGATAATTGAAATAGGCTTACATGATCACATAAGGGCGAGGGAGATAAAAAAGGGAAAATATTTTAAATCTTATATTAATAATATAAAAATAATATGTATGCCAAACTAATTATATCTCGACTCAAAGTTTAGGACCGTGTTGATTAAAACGTCATACGCACTACTGTTCGAGGTGTTCCGAATACATTGTTGTTGTGATCGTCAACAAGAAGGAAATATCCTGGAAGTGCCGATTGTATTCTCAGTACTGACTGAGTCGTTGTGGTGATCGTCCGTAAGACGGAAAAACACGAGAAGTGGTGCCGATTGAATTCGTAGCACTGTCCGGGACGTTCTGATTGCATCGTTGTGGTGACCGTCCGTAAGACGGAATTACACGAGAAGTGCCGATTGTATTCGTAGTACTGTCCGAGGCGTTCTGATTGCATCGTTGTGGTGATCGTCCGTAAGACGGAATTACACGAGAAGTGCCGATTGTATTCGCAGTACTATCTGAGGTGTTCAGGTTGCATCGTTGTGGAGATCGTCTCCTAAGACGGAATAACACGAGAGTTGTCGATTGTTATTCTTATTGCTTCTATGTTGATCGTCAAATAGACGGAATTATCCGGAAAGGGCCGATTGTATCTTACTAAGATGTATACAGACGAAGAAATCAAGATAGCGGTACATTTACTATTCTATTGAAATGTTTTTAAAAGATTTATGACATGGTATTATATTGTCCAACTTACATCACATCTGCAGCAGACGAAATTTGCAAACATTTATGCAAAGCTACGGTACATGTCTTTTTCCGTAATAACGTTTGTAAACGTTGAGGCTAAAAGGAGGACTATCTCATCCAGATGTCGTCTACTCCAGATGCGTTGACATCTGGGGAAAGGGTGTACATTTTCTCATTTATACACATCACATACTTTAAATGTGATAAGATAATTTTTACCCCTTTCCCACATACAGCAAATATGCAGCAGACGGCTTTTAAAAACATCTAAACAAAAGTATGATAAACCTCTATAAATGAAGTAAGAATTATTCAATACAGTTGATAACAATGTGACAACAGGAGAACTTGCTCATCATGAACATTTTTCCTTGTGCCACAATGTTATCAAAGGGAGCCTGTTGCAATTCGTCAACATACGTCTGGGTTAAGTGTCGTTTTATTTGCAAATGTTTGAGTGCAAAACGTGGTCAGGTTACTAAATTGGAAATGCGATTTGTTATAAAGTAATAAACAACGTAGGAGGAGGATAAATTCGAGGGCTTGGCGTGAAACGGTTGTAACTAAAAACATATTTTGAAAACCCTGGTTTAGGGGCAATTTTGACCCCTTTGTAAACAATGTAAATTTAGGTGCCATTGCTCTGAACGAGCAATGGCACCTAAATTTGCAATGTTTACCAAGAAAATGATTTAACGCTTATAAAGACTTTATGGCGAGGTGATTAACCTTGGTAAAAAAGTATCAATTTTAGTTACAACCGTTTCACGCCAAGCCCTCGAATTTCTCGCTTTGAACTATAATCTCCTTTCTTCACAACTGTTTAAAAGTATTTTGTATCAGTGTATATGGGTTAAGATATCCTTCCCGCAAATTTGTAAACAAACAAGCATGCTCCTTGTGTAATAGCGATGTTTGATTTATCTGCAACGGGTTTTTTAATCAAGAGCGCCAAATGTCACAAAATACGCCCGTCCTGTATAGTGATAATTGTTATTGAGCTGACAAGACCAATTTTAGGTAATTTCTATAATTAAAGGGCGATAACTCTTTATTGACTAAAGGGATATGGCTAGTTATCGAACTTGTCCGACATATTATGCCAATACACATTCTGACCAAATTTGAGGATGATTGGACAAAGGTTTCTAAAGTAATTGAGCTGACAAGACTAATTTTGGTTAATTTCTATAATTAAAGGGCGATAACTCTTGATTGACTAAAAGCGATATGGCTAGTTAAAGAACTTGTCCGAGATATTATGCCAATACACATTGTGACAAAATTTGGGGATGATTAACCAAAGGCTTCTAAAGTAATTGAGCTGACAAGAACAATTTTGGGTAATTTCTATAATTAAAGGGCAATAACTCTTGATTGACTAAAGTAATATGGCTAGTTATCGAACTTGTCCGAGATATTATCACAATACACATTCTGACAAAATTTGGTGATAATTGGACTAAGGCTTCTTAAGTTATTGAGCTGACAACATACTGGACGCCGCCCGCCCGCACTCCCGCCAACCAGCCCGCCCGCCCTCCCGCCCGCCTGTACGCCGCAGGTAAAACTATAATACGATCCGTTGTTTGCAAAACGGGCGTATAAAAAGTACAGACTATTAAATTATTTCCTGTTGATCGAGCGTTTAGCTATTTTTATATTTGTCTGCATTTAAGGCTCTTTACCAATCACCGAATTTTCCGTTTAAACCCTTTTCCTCGTACAGACGCTTTCTGACGCCTCTGTAGCAGACGGCTTTTTGAAAACATGGTAACAAAAGAAAAAATTGCTCAAAACGAGCAATTTCTCATTTTGCCACAATGTTTTCCACTTCTAGTCATAGGTTGTCCATTCAGTTATAGAGATTTTCTATTTTTTGACAGAATATGTTCAAAGTCGTCTGCTGCAGAATTGCCGTATGAGGGAAACGGTTAAAGCAGACGGCGTTTTGAAAACATAGTGACAAAAGAAGAAATTGCAATTTCTCCTTTTGTCACAATGTTTTCCACGTTTAGTCATAGGTTATCCATCTGACAAAATACGTTCAAAGCCGTCTGCTGCAGAATTGTCGTATGGGGGAAAGGGTTTAATGACCTTGGTCGTCATGTTCTAATGATTGGTCCTTATGATGTTGATACTTCATGAATGCGGACGTGGCGCTAAGTCAATTCAATGAAGTCGTCTGGCACAAATGAGCCATCCGCGCGAGAAAACCAACAGTGTGGACTCTGCGTAAAGTATCAGCCTAAGCATGCCGCACAGGCTTACCCGGATAGACACTTTTCGCCTCCTGTGGATTTTCTGTTTCAGGAATCACTACTCTATCTATCCCCCCCTTAGACGGAATGTGTCGGCCGGATCAGTCTGCGCGGACAGCGCAGGCTGATCTGGTCGATACATTACGCAGATATATTGATATGAGCCGTTCCGCGAAAAAAATCAACATTGTGGACTCTGCGTACAGTATCGACCCGGATCAGCCTAAACATGCCGCGCAGGCTTACCAGGATAGACATTATTCGCCTCCTGTGGATTTTCTGTTTCATGAATAATTACTCAATACCTCTATCCCCCTGAGACGGAATGAGTAGGCCCGGGTCAGTCTTCGCGGATTGCGCAGGCTGATCTGGGTCGATACATTACGCAGAGGCCATAATGTTGGGTTTTTTCGCGGGACGGCTCAAATGTTAATTTGTTCTTATGCGATCTCGGATAAAAAATAGTTTGGTGTGTGTGCTAAAGTCTGAAAGAATCAAACAGCCACGATTAGATTGGTAAGGCATTATAGCATGCATCTCTAAACAGGCATGTCATAAATTCTTTGCGATTTAACACAAGATAAACATTGTTTTAATGCAGCAAATCAGTCCGTCCGTGCGAAAAAGTACACTATGACTTTAGTGCACAGTAAAGATCAGTTCGCCCAGGCTGATCAAGATCTAGACTGTTCACCTATTACTTGATAGACGCTTTTTTCAACGTGTGTACATGCTAATCTGAACCTACACTTTTCAGAAATACAAACTAAACGTTTTCCCATGTACGGGCTTGGGTATACACAAGAGTGATATACGACTGCTTTGGGAAAATAAATTGAACGCAGCGCGAATTATAGCTTGCGATTTTTTTTCTGACATACGTAGATTAGAATTTTAGTATTGTGCAAAGTTATTTTGGATTGTGATGTTCAACAAGTCACGTAATTCGTATCTTCATATCAGTTGATAAACAAAGATATACCCCCAAACAGATTACTGCCATTCCCATTTTCACATACATGTATTTATTCTTAAATGTTTACTAGATTTGATATATTTACGGTCATCTGCTTTAACCCTTTCCCACATACAAAAAGATCTGCAGCAGACGTCTTTGAAAATGTCTACTAAAAATATGGAAAATTTCTATAATTTTAGGTTTATTTACTGAAACACGTTGAAAATATCGTGGCAGAAGGAGAAATTGCTCGTTTTGAGCAATTTCTCCTTTTGTCGCAATGTTTTCAAAAGTCGTCTGCTGCAATTTCGTCAAAAATGCGTCTGCAGGTGGGAAAGGGTTAAACATATTCGAGGTAAAATGATACATGTATCTGAAAGTAAGAATAAGCGTTTTCATTTAGAGTTGGGAGAAAATGCTTACGTTTAACACTTTCCCCCTTTGCACAATGTTTTCCAAGCCATTTGATTCAAAGGCGTTCAGTAATATTCATATCAGAGATAACTGAATGAATTGGAATCTCTCTCCGAGTCCCACCTCTCTGTCAATCTTATTTAAGCCAGGCCAAACTTTTAACCCTTTCCCTCATATAGACGCTTTCTGGCGCCTCTGTAGCAGACGGCTTTTTGAAAACATAGTGACAAAAGAAGAAATTGCACAAAACGTGCAATTTCTCCTTTTGCCACAATGTTTTCCACTTTTTGTCATAGGTTATCCATTCAATTATGGAGATTTTCTATGTTTTGACAAAATACGTTCAAAGTCGTCTGCTGCAGAATTGTCGTATGAGGGAAAGGGTTAAGTAGACGCACAAATAATGCTCGTGATATGATCCGATGAATCCCTATTGTGAACATGTCGTCTCCGATAAACCTTTGCATCAGCCAATCAAACCGTCGTTTGGAAATTCGTTAAGTATCAACATGGGAGATTACTCATATAGATAAACGACAAAGAGAAAAGGTGATGCAAACTTTGTTTGCATAGAAATGAGTGTACACCATCACCAGAATGCATCGAATATATGACAATGAGTTTAAATTCATTGTAAATGTGTATAGAATGCACTGGAAATAATTGTTTTGATCAGTGTTAGTACTTTGACCTTGTTTGAAAGGGAAAGTGGAGAATGTGAACACCAGGTTGTCCGGGCACAATTTGGTCCAAATGACGGTAACCAGTTTCGTTTAGTGAATTATTTCTTGCATAATGCATGACCCCCGACTTTCTTTGGATTGTTTTAAAGCTTAGATGTAACTCTTTTTAATGATATTATTATTCTACATGAGAAACGCTTAGAAAGTGTGACAATTGAGGGCTAAAACTGGTCTATTTATGTGGAAACAAAGAAGAAATTTATTTGGTGTATGGTGACCTCATTTAAAATGTTTCAACGTATAGGGTCAATTTGAGACGACCTTTAATAATGTGGCGTCAGATCAAATATACACACAGCAAAGTAACTTGGTCTGATTTGAATTGTATTGATATCTACAATATATCTATGTATTAAATGGCTTGCATTTTCATCACTTTTTTCTATACATTTTTATCCCACTGAATTCTTACAAAGGGCAATATCACCATTATCTTTTAATACCTATGGAGTATTTTTTCTCTACGTTATTGATATATGAGTAGCTAAGTTCGAATTCTAGGTAACTTGGCCAAATTAAATTAAAAATCTTTAAAAAAGTTTGGAATGAAATGTTCTGCATACTAACCTTTAATTGTTTTCCTTACGCATTAAATTTCAGTGAAAAAAATCAGTGAAAACATATGAAATATAATATTTAAGAGCAAAATATTAATTATTTTTGAAACATTATAAGTTTTCAGTTATTTATCGTCAATTGAAACTTATACTGTGTTACATAATACACCTCTTGGGAGCCTCGCGTAATCTTACGTCATGTGATGAATTCTCGGCGTCATGTCGCGCTAGTGTAATGGATGTTGACTTTGAGTGTCAAGTGAAAGGTCTGTGGTTCGATTCCCGACAGAGGCAAGCTTTGTTTATCTCTCTCATTCATATCAAAACCAAAGTATATATATGAACTAAAACATTTATAAATTAAATATTACATATTTAACGTTATTGTTTTCTGTCATTCTATTAAGTAAGATAACATATCAAATAATATGCACATGTTCCATTTCTTAGTGTTTCTCATATTGATCGCCGTTTATCCTTTTTAAAGATATTTCTTTTTACTACTTGATCGTGTTGATATTTTGTCAGAATATTTGTCTTCCTGATGTCAAGGCTAAGTTCGATTATGGGTGTTCAAAACTAGGTCACAAAGCCAACTTTTACAAAAAATAGTGTGGACACTCTCAAGTCCATACAATTTGCTTGAAAATCTTGAAGCCTTATTAGAATGTGTTCCTTTAAGATCTCTAAGATGAGTTCAACATTGGGTCATGACTGTTTGAAAGGTAGATAGCAGTATTGACTTTAGCATAATGAAACTTTGTCAGAATATTTTACTTATCAGTTGGGTCATATCGAGTTAAATAAAGGTCTCTAGGCCAAATTTTATACAAGTATTGTGGACACTCTAGAAAACGCACAATTGACTTGCTAGTCAAATTACTTGTAAATGTCTAGGCCAAATTTAATACAAGCATTGTGGACACTCTAGGAAACGCACAACTTCTAGTCAAATAACTTGTAAAAGTAAAGTTTATGAACACCTTATCATACGTGGCACTCAGGTGAGCGTTAAGGGGCTATCGTGGATCTCTTGTTTAAAATACCTTCTTGAAATAAAGAATTATTGAATGAAAAGAGAATTTTTATCTTTCCAAATTGAATGGGTCTTTGCCTAGACTTTTACAAAGGAGACGATACTAAATTGATCATAACACGTCTAGCCAGTTAACTTCGCAACATGTTTGATATATTTTGAACATGAAACTATATATCTATAAAAATGTATAAACATTTTGCTAATAAGTTATATTGAATATTTATAATATTATAGTTTTGTAAAAGCAAGCATATATACCCATTGTTATCAAGAAATGATAAAGCTATTAGATTTTGTAGATAAACTGAGTTCACCATAATAAAACAAACTGTAAAGGGTCTGTTTGTTTGTATTTACTTGTGGCCGTCTTAGGGATTGTAGAAAGTAGACCAGTTGCGGAGTAAGACCCGGACAAGGGTACTTGGCCCCCTGTCTTCGTTAACTCTTGGCAGCCTAATCGTTATGTGACGCTCCTGTGGCTGCGGCTGCGGGACGCTCAATGATAATGGCAGCCTCAGACTTACCTTTGCTTGTACCCTAAGAGCCGATTAAATGTATTTTAACGATTGGAGACAATACAACTCTTGGGCTCCAGCAGGTGGGGTGGTATTGTTTATAACCTAACATATTTTTATCTCGATGTAAATATAAGGTGTGGGTCCAATATCACATTCCTGTCCGCCACGATATGACCTTGGCGTAAAATCCAAAACAAAACAAAAAACATAATCGTATGTGTATGGTTACTTACACTTATGAACACGTCACCGTAGGTGCTTAAAACACCACAATCATGATATCGTAGTTGGTAAGATGAAGCTCAGAATTCGAAGCATGTCACCTACGTACAGTCTATGTGGAAAAGTAGCCAGTTGCTTGGAAAGTCTGTGGTTTGGAGTACTGGTATGGGAAAGCTAGGAAATACATGAATAGACCGCTGTGATATGACTGAAAAGTGTTGAAGAGGCGTTAATTGGAAATCAATCTAATGCCTCAAACGTCTAAAAAGTTGGAGGTCTTAATACATTCCCGGTTTAGTTAAACATTCAGTGGTATGAAATATGATTATAATAATAATAATAATAATAATAATAATAATAATAATAATAATAATAATAAAGGCTTTATTTAGAGAGGACAGTCATTTGACATAGTACATGTATGCAAGTCGATCTTCCATGAGGGCCTCAAACATGAAAAAAAAATAACATAAACAGACGTGTGTTATATATGAAAAACTAAACTTTACAATTATACATACATATATAAATATGAAATTAAAATTGGTATGTCTATTACTGTATCGTAATGCGGAATGCGCAGGCTGATCGGGGCCGATACGTTACGCAGAGACCATAATGTTGGCTTTCTCGCGGGACGGCTGAATTATGGAATTCCTGGATTATTGTTAGCAATCTCACGATGGACTACACGTCTAGCCTCCGCACAGTCTGGTTCATATATACACTGTTACATCAGCGTGTTATAGAAACTTCTATCAACTTGGGTAGATTCTAATGTGAGTTTTAATCTTTATTTAACCGCTGCAATTACTATTTTGGTAGTTGGATTAGCCATGGGACGTATTATATGTAAATAATATTCATTTCTGACAGTTATTGTTCATGTGTGAGGTTGATGTGCGAAAATGTGGTTGTACGTGCGTGTATGTGGGTGTATGAATGTTAATATTATTCTCATAACCATTTAATTGTGGATTTCATGTATACACATGTGCTTTTGTAAATCTTCAATTTATGGAGGAAATAAATAAAGAAATATATACTACTAATCTTTTAAAATCAATTGATTGATTTATTTTTATTGGTGTTTTACGCCGCGTTCAATCTTTTCGTTATATCAGGGCGTTTCTTACACCGTTGGTCCGTTGATCCTGACACCAGCCAGTCAGTCGTAATGCTAACCCCGCGACCTACCGCATCCGAGACGGTCTATTGCAAATCAATAGCTGCATCCTACATCTACCATGTAGATGCAAATATTCCCAAAGATTGTTCATTGCATTTGATAATCAGTCGGGGAACTGTTGAACTGTATGCTTTGAACGACAGGTGCCAGTCTCGTTTAAAAATCTAAAAATAGCATTTGACTATATATTGACAAGGTACATTTCCTTTTCAACGGCTAATTTTATTAGGGTTAATGGAATTATAAGCGAGATATAGCTTTTAATGTAAAACTACTGGTCGGGGACATCACTGAGGTGACGTGAGTAAAAACTCGTAAATCAGACGAATTTTCCGTTTCTAAGAAGTGTCATATCATTGTAATGCGCTGCATTCATAGTGCAATAAAGAACTCATTTTAACATGAAAATCGGGTACAACTGTAAAAGATATTTTAATAAAAACACAAAACTACGCTTTTTTCGAAAGGAAATATCTTTTTTTCTCTTGTAGTCTACGCATTTGAAATGCTGTATAAGGCGCTTTGACATAAACTGATACAGCAAAATATGTCGAATAATTAAAAGACAAATATCACCTAAATGATGTCCCGGGCCGTGGAACATGTAGAATAGGAAATGTACCTTGTCAATATATAGTCAAATGCTATTTTTAGATTTTAAACGAGACTGGCACCTGTGCTTGAAAATGTTAAAAAACAAACAAAAGGACATCGGGAAAAATGAAGTATATTTTGGACAATTCCCTGAAAACCAGGTTGGAACTAAAGGTACCCTTTAAATATTTATTTTCAAACGGATATTTTTTTCTATTTTAGAGGTGTCTTTCTTTAACATCGACAAACAGCCTTCTTACCGTTTCTCCTTCGTTATCAAAATATACCCACATCCAAACACACTAGATCCGCCCCTGCTGTAATGTTTGGGTTGACACTTAATCTTCACAACGTATGTCGGAGCTGGTATGTTACCCTCTGTATATAAAACATACGTTTACAAACAGTCCGGCTTCTTATCTGGGTGGTTGGTTTCCGCATATCTTAAACTCTCGCGAGACAATCTTATCGGACTGTGAACATTTGTGTACCAGACAAGCAGCGAGTTGAATTTGTGGACTCATTTCAAATGTAAGTTCCTACTATTATTATTTCATTTGCCGACAAATAGTACGCAACGCCACACGAAATCCGTTTTATGGGGGTTTTGTGATTAATGTCAGTTAGGATAAAATTTGCACGCGTTAAACTTTTCCCTCATACACTGCTTTAACAGCAGACGAATTTGATAACATATGTGCATACATGTCGAGGGCTTGGCGTGAAACGGTTGTAACTAAAAACCTATTTTGAAAACCCTGGTTTAGGGGGCAATTTTGACCCCTTTGTATAAACAATGCAAATTTAGGTGCCATTGCTCAGAACGAGCAATGGTACCTAAACTTCCATTGTTTATCAAGAAAAATGATTTAATGCTTATAAAGACTTCATGGCGAGGTAATTAACCTTGGTAAAAAAAAATACCAATTTTAGTTACAACCGTTTCACGCCAAGCCCTCAATGTGGAGAAATCACTATCAATGACAAGATCATTAATTTTAAAGCAATTTCTCATTTTGCCACATTGTTTTCCATAGTCGTCTGCAGCACAGGCGCCGGAAAGCGTCCGTATGTGAGAAAGCCGGGTTAAGTCGTAATTTAGTACATAACAGTTATCTAGATTTCATTCATGGTTTGCTGGCAAAATGCAGAACACGGACGAGCCTATTATGACTGCGCGTTTGATCAGGCCGATATGTATCTTCGATATTGCAAAGTCCCGGATGTCTGTTTTCATGTGACGCGATCTTAACTATTTTCGAAACATTTAGGATTAACGAAATAACGTTTTTGGAATAAAATTGCGTCATCATCTTGACATTTCCCTCATTCAACAAATTCCCAGCAGTCGACTTTAAAAACATACCCCCAAAAAATTGGAAACTCCCTTTAAATGAAAGTACGATAATTGAATAGAGTTGAAAACATGGTGACAAAAGGAGAAACTGCTCGTTTTGAGCAATACATGTATCTTCTTTTGTCTCCATGTTTTCAAAATGCCGTCTGGTGCAGATGCGTTAGAAATCGTCTTTTTGAGAGAAAGGGTTAAATAATACATTTATTTCATGGTAATTTTGGTAACAGTCAATCTGTTGTCCCGATTTGGAGGGGATGATATCTGAAATGTTGCCCTAGGCCGACAGGTTACCAAAATTACCATGAAATAACTGTATTTTTACTTGATTAAAAGTTTATCTTAAACAAAAAAGAAAATAACCTGATCAAAATTGTATTTGAACACTGTGGAAAAAATCAGAAAATGTTTCGAAACCAAACGTTTTAAATTCAACACAATATCCTTACTCTGTCAACTGCAACACATAGTTGTCATTTTGCCAGTAGTGAGATACACTAAATCACTTGTGATTTATATAGTAACTGTAGCGTTGTTGAAATAGTTATCTGGTGCCCCGTAGCTGCTAGACTGCTGCTGCACAAGTTCATGTCCATCACCGTGATTATACGTTTTGAACAAGTTATTCAGTTCAGATTGTTCAATCGTCTCAGACGGAAAATCCAGGACGTGTTTCTCACTGCGGGTATATCTTAAAACACTAACCGCGCACTTTATCACATTGTTTGTACCCAAAGAATCCCTGTGTTCAAGTAATATGGTCAGTTCTCTTTCTGAAATATCGTCGAATCTTGACATTTTGTTTGTTTACGTCTGAATAATATAATAACATTCTTGACAATTTATGAATGAAGTCACGCGATTTTGTTGTAAATGCCGTTTTGAAAGTGAATTATAACGGTGAGATAATTGTTTTCAATGACGTCATGCACGTGCCACGTCATAGCGCGAGAAGGAAACAGTTCACTCTGTTGACCTGGGAATAGGTTCAATCCTAGACAAATTGATAGCTTTCATGTTAAACAGCTAAAAATAACAGATATGTATTTATATAGCGAATCAGGTAATAAAGACGACTGTTAAATATATTTTTAGAAGAAGGCAAATTGCTCAACAAGACCAATAACTAAATGTTTAACAAGTTAATTAAGGCTTTCCCTGATACTACACTTATTCAGCAGACGATTGTATAAACATCTTGACAAGACTATGGAATATCTCTATAAATACTAGCTTTATTATTATATAAAGTTAAAAATATTGTAGCAAAAGGGGTAATTTCCTACTATGAGCAATTCCCACGTTTGGCATAATGTTTTCAGAGTCGTCAGAAAGCGGTTGCTCATGGAAAAGGGTTAAAAACAAAAGTGATGGCTTCCCTTCATTGTTGTGGGTATGATAGCAAAGACTGGTGTAACGAACCCAGAATTTAATAGTATACACCCACAAATCCATGTAAAATGTCACGGGTAAATGCAACAATATAGGGATAATACACATTTTCGAGGGCGTGAACATATGCGGACGCCCGCAAAATGTGTTTATGCCCGAGTGCGAAGCACGAGGGCATAAACACATTTAAGGGCGTCCGCAGATGTTCACGCCCGAGAAAATGTGTATTTTCGCTATTATTGCATAAAATAAGAGCAAACATCCAACATACAGTCCGCTGTAACGTTCAGTTGTACGATAACCGCCGATGAACATGACCCTATAACGCATGTGACGTCATAAACACATGTGACGTCATAAAGTAAACAAGTAATGTTTTACATATCCACGAACCGGGCCTACATCAAGGTTGCCATCGCTGAGTCGACACGGGTCGAATTAAATAAATGGTTTTGGATTATTTTATGCTCTTTAACTGTGAATCTAGTGCATGTTACCGAGTATCGAGTTAAAGAAGCTGATGTTATTGTTAACCCAACAAATTGCTCCTATTCTAGGGGAGATGCAGCGTCCATGTTTTGTTTACTAACGGTGCCCGGGTAATGCATATGTAAAACATCTAACCGGTCTGAAACGGCACGTACGCGCGAGAATCGCTTTGTTTATACACGTTTTCTCGCCGTTTACGCCCGGCTTTTGCAATGTTTCTGTATCCCTTAAGCGGGCGTAAAACATAGATTTTATGCAATAATATGGATTATTATACCTCACGTGACTTTGTAATGTTAAATTCTCATAAACTCATCATGGGCAATTTCTTACTGTCTCATGCTCAAAGAACGTTTTTGACCGGTTAACAGTATAGTATACTGTTACATGGCACGCGCGTCTAAAATGTTAGTCATACACGTGCATGACGTCATTTAAAACAATAACGTCACCGTTTAGACGCGCGTGCTATGTAACAGTATACTGTTAACCGGTATATATTCATATGTGTGTGTTATATTGTAGTATATCTACCCATGTTCACCTCCCCTATAAAGATACAGAATAAATTGAATAAACTTGTAATTTTGTTCGGTATAATAAAATAGATATTGCATGGCTTCCAGTGTGACAGTACATATTGTCAATATTCGGGTAAATACTGTTAAAATCGGTTCGCCTCGGGTAAAAGTATTTACCTCATGTTGACAATATGTACACTGTAAGCCATGCAATATTTATTTATTGAAAATCCGTAGATTTTTTTAACAGTACGATTCAATTGGTTTTCAAAATCATGCTTTTGCTAACAAAAAGTAATAATTACAGGTAGTTCGAAGTATCCTAAGTTAATCGCACGGAATTTTTTTTAACCCTTAACTCTTTCAGCTCCACAGGCAACATTGAGATGTTTGCAAACAATGCAGATTCAGGTGAGTCAGCTCGTAACGAGCTGTCTCACCTGAAATCAGCATTGTTTGCCTTTTTAGGTACCAAAATAGTCCAAAACTTTCATAAATTGAGAAATGGACACGCCCGATTTTGAACATTGAAGAGTTTACTTTAAACAATTCAGCGCTGAAAGAGTTAGGAAAAGTGGCGACTTATTGATCTCTGTTATCATTTATATTACCGAAGGGTACACATGGTGCACGTTTTTATCTATATCGGCCAGTATCATGGGTTGTATCATAGTATCATAGCATGACGCAATAGTTTGCAATATTTTGCTTATCAGAAAACCAAGCCCTAAAGATATTACGTATATTTATTTTGTTGTATGGTGTTTTACGCCTCTTTCAACACATGTTCAATTATATCTCATTCTTTCCCGGGTAAGTTACTTTGACTACTGTTCCATATATTCTGATACAAGCGAGTCAGTTGTAATGATAACACCACAATCCTGATAAAACGAGTCAGTTGTAATGCTAACACCACAATTCTGATACAAGCGAGTCAGTCGTAATGTTAACACCACAATCCTGATACTAGCGAGTCAGTCGTAATGTTAACACCACAATCCTGATACAAGCGAGTCAGTTGTAATGCTAACACCACAATCCTGATACTAGCGAGTCAGTTGTAATGCTAACACCACAATCCTGATACAAGCGAGTCAGTTGTAATGCTAACACCACAATCCTGATACAAGCGAGTCAGTTGTAATGCTAACACCACAATCCTGATACAAGCGAGTCAGTTGTAATGTTAACACCACAATCCTGATACTAGCGAGTCAGTTGTAATGCTAACACCACAATCCTGATACTAGCGAGTCAGTTGTAATGTTAACACCACAATCCTGATACTAGCAAGTCAGTTGTAATGTTAACACCACAATCCTGATACTAGCGAGTCAGTTGTAATGCTAACACCACAATCCTGATACAAGCGAGTCAGTTGTAATGTTAACACCACAATCCTGATACTAGCGAGTCAGTTGTAATGTTAACACCACAATCCTGATACTAGCGAGTCAGTTGTAATGCTAACACCACAATCCTGATACAAGCGAGTCAGTTGTAATGTTAACACCACAATCCTGATACAAGCGAGTCAGTTGTAATGCTAACACCACAATCCTGATACTAGCGAGTCAGTCGTAATGTTAACACCACAATCCTGATACAAGCGAGTCAGTCGTAATGTTAACACCACAATCCTGATACAAGCGAGTCAGTTGTAATGTTAACACCACAATCCTGATACAAGCGAGTCAGTTGTAATGCTAACACCACAATCCTGATACAAGCGAGTCAGTTGTAATGCTAACACCACAATCCTGATACAAGCGAGTCAGTTGTAATGTTAACACCACAATCCTGATACTAGCGAGTCAGTTGTAATGCTAACACCACAATCCTGATACTAGCGAGTCAGTTGTAATGTTAACACCACACTCCTGATACTAGCGAGTCAGTTGTAATGTTAACACCACAATCCTGATACTAGCGAGTCAGTTGTAATGCTAACACCACAATCCTGATACAAGCGAGTCAGTTGTAATGTTAACACCACAATCCTGATATTAGCGAGTCAGTTGTAATGTTAACACCACAATCCTGATACTAGCGAGTCAGTTGTAATGCTAACACCACAATCCTGATACAAGCGAGTCAGTTGTAATGTTAACACCACAATCCTGATACAAGCGAGTCAGTTGTAATGCTAACACCACAATCCTGATACTAGCGAGTCAGTCGTAATGTTAACACCACAATCCTGATACAAGCGAGTCAGTCGTAATGTTAACACCACAATCCTGATACAAGCGAGTCAGTTGTAATGTTAACACCACAATCCTGATACAAGCGAGTCAGTTGTAATGCTAACACCACAATCCTGATACAAGCGAGTCAGTTGTAATGCTAACACCACAATCCTGATACAAGCGAGTCAGTTGTAATGCTAACACCACAATCCTGATACAAGCGAGTCAGTTGTAATGCTAACACCACAATCCTGATACAAGCGAGTCAGTTGTAATGCTAACACCACAATCCTGATACAAGCGAGTCAGTTGTAATGCTAACACCACAATCCTGATACAAGCGAGTCAGTTGTAATGCTAACACCACAATCCTGATACAAGCGAGTCAGTTGTAATGCTAACACCACAATCCTGATACAAGCGAGTCAGTTGTAATGCTAACACCACAATCTTGATACAAGCGAGTCAGTTGTTATGCTAACACCACAATCCTGATACAAGCGAGTCAGTTGTAATGCTAACACCACAATCCTGATACAAGCGAGTCAGTTGTAATGCTAACACCACAATCCTGATACAAGCGAGTCAGTTGTAACGCTAACACCACAATCCTGATACAAGCGAGTCAGTTGTAACGCTAACACCACAATCCTTAGCGCCAATTAGGGAAAGCCATTGCTACCATTTTTAAATCGAACCCGCGTCCGCTCTAAACCGAGACGGGCGCTCTACCACTTCACCGGCGAGGCGGTGCTCTCGTATATGCACGTTTTATGTGTCAAGAGAGAATAATCCTTTCCCACATACAACACATTTTGCAAAATAGTACTTAGACAAAATCTGGGCATCAAAACTATAGAAAGTCTTTATGATGAAATATACAATTATTGACCGAATGTGAGAAACATTGTGACAAAAGGGGGAAATTGCTTATTATGAGCAAGTTCTCCTTTTTGCCATAACGTTTTAAAAATGTGTCTGCTGCAATTGCGTCAAAAAGCGCTTATGTGTTAGAAAGGGATATTTGAGCCGCATTCCTGAAAAACCAGCCATATGGTATTTGTGACCAGTGTAGATATAGATGTGTCTGGGAATCCATGCCATCGAAACCAAACCTCATTTACATGTACGACATCGAAAGACGTAACTATGTTTTTGGTTAGTTTATTATGTATAGTTGAAAAATGCAAATGGTAACCAGACTGTGGAGTGAGTACCTATGGTGTAATCAGAAGTATTGGTTCTCCAACAACGTGTTCAAAAATGCGTCGTTAAATGACTAATGAAAGCGGAGTTTAAGTGTTTACTGCGTTTACTGTGCAACATAAAAATGTGTGTATCATCTCTCCCCCCTGTTTATCTCCCATTTGTCAACAGAGGTAGGTTTACAGCGCCCACACGAGACATAAAAGGATAACAGTAGACCTTTTCTCTCATCAAAACTAGGCGATCCGTTTTTTCGGTTGTGTGATGCAGTCAAAAGTTGTTCCGTATTAATGTTGGATAATATCCAAAACCAGTCATTTGAAATGGACTTAGTCTTTATAAACGTCACTAGATATTTTAATGATGTCACTAAATAAAAAAAGCGTGTCTATTTTTGCCCGAATGACTTAGATGTAATTAGCCAATGCATGAGAAAATGTACAAGTACAAGTTGCGATTTTTGAACAGTGTTGTAATATCATGCGGCACACCAGTTCCATGTTATCGGTTTCCTCATAAATTGACAGAAGCTACTAAGAATCATATTTATGTAATATGAGAACAGTGTAGTTCTGGATCTAAACTTTTCACAATTTAGTCAAATTGAAATGTTCTCCGTTGTGACTGAATGCTTTGACCTTACTTACGATATACAGACTTGACTTTAATTAAATGTTCACTAATTGTGTTGGGTTCATGTGGTATATAGTGTATGATGGTCCTATCACACAGCCGGTGCAACGCTTACTGGCTTTCGAATCTGGTATCATCCGGACACATATATATGTGTATTCAAACTTGTGCTAGATACCACATTTGTTTATCAAATCCCTGTCTATAGCAAACACACTTTTATTTTATCAATAACTCATTTTCTGCATAAATGACCCTGCAATAAAAGACCACCTATGAACAAATAACAGAATGTTGCCTTCCCATGGATGGTCTTTATACACAGGTTACAATGTATATGTGTACGTAAACATTAACATCAACCAGACATACTTGTTAATGAAACTCTAATGATACAAAACTCAGTACATTTATTCACGATAGGTAGTGTTGAATTGCCGTTTAATAGCCTAAATGCTTTTGAAATCATTGGAGCGGAGTACCAGCAAAACGCAATTTTCATACACAATCGATGAGCCACAATATTGTGTCCGGGGAACCTTTCTTGTTATCTATTTACCTTCGACATTTTAAATTTACAATTGTTTATTCTCATGGTTAAATAAAGCACCTTGAAATATATGATATCAAATAGATCTTCCAAACGTAACATTTATTTGTTTGCGACCTGTCTTACCCCTTTCTCTGATACAGACAACTCACAGTGGACGTATGTGTACCAAACGCCTTTTCATTTAGGGATCCAAAATGAACATGTGTCTCCTTTTCCCACTCTAATTCAAACTCTGTATCAATATAACACTTCCAATTGTCATTGTAATTCCCTTTACGTAGATGTTTTCGAAGCAGGGGACACTATGACTTTCATATCGGGTAAATTGTTTACCTTTCGTCAAGGATACAACTTATCATTTTACTTGTGTCATACGCATTATGTCCTTGAACGAATTCAGTAATAGTTCATCTCCTTGGTCCAACTTCACCGACCTAACTTAGCGCTAAGCAAAACTTTAAAAATACTTAAAAGCATATGTTATCATGTTTGTTTCCCTAATATAAAGTAAAAAAAAATAATGGTGTAATGTTTTAAAGTAAATGAATAAGTTGATATAAATAGTTTCCTTGCTGACTAACAATGAAAAGTACTTGTAAAGAAATGAAATATTGACATTTTTATTAGGTATTTAAGTATTACTTAGCATTAAGTAGGTTTGGTGGAATTGGACCCAGATATGATAACGTTTTTATTGTCAAACTTTCATGGATTTGTTCCACCATAGTTTCCCATTTAACGTCCTTGAGACCAATTTAAATGTTACTACGTTCATTAGCATCGACAAACACAACCTTGACCATTTACAGAACAATATAAAATGTTAAAGAATCTTTCTCGAGTTCACTGTTTTTAAATATATAACACGTGCGGGCAACACACACCACGATTAGACTGTATGTAGTCTTATTTTGGTCGCTACTTATCATTCAATTAAAAGGCTTCAGCAATGTTGTATAAAGTTTGCTGTAGATGCGTCACCTTGCATATGTATGTGGGTAAGCCTTAAAGTCTTTACTGTTTGATGAGATTGGTCGATACTTATTATTTAATTAAAAGGCTTTAGCAATATTGTATAAAGTTTGCTACAGATGCGTCAAATTGCATCTTTAGGTGGGAAAGCGTTAAAGTCGTTTGATGAGATTATTCGATACTTATCATTCAATTAAAAGGCTTCAGCAAGGTTGTATAAAGTTTGGTGTTTATGCGTCAAATTGCATATGTATGTGTTAAAGTCTTTACTGTTTGATGAAATTGGTCGCTACTTATTATTTAATCATAAGGCTTCAGCAATGTTTTAAAACCGTTTGCTGATGCCTCACCTTGCATCTGTATGTGAGAAAGAGGGGTTAAAGTCTTTACTGCTTGAGAAGGTAGCACAAAAGCTTTCGAAATTGAAAATGATAAGTACCATAAACCGATAAACCGATAATAGATACTTGAAAAGTAAACAAATATATATGTATATGTATGCCTCCAATCGAGTTCAAACATGGAAATGCTATACGATCAATCAACAGTATGATATGAGCCGTCCCGCGAGAAAATCACTCTGCGTAATGTGTCGACAGAGAGCCTGCGCAGTCCGCGCCAACACATTCCGTCTCAGGGGTATAGAGGTATAGAATAATGATTCCTGAAACAGAAAATCCACAGTAGGTGAAAAGTGTCTGTCCGGGTAAGCCTGCGCGGCATGCTTAGGCTAATCCGGGGTCGATACTTTACGCAGAGTCCACAATGTTGGTTTTCTCGCGGGACAGCTCATATCTTGATCAGACATCGAGAATGATTGTGACGTTTACGTTTTGGTGAAGATGGTCGTAAATATTGATGCCGGTAACCCTTTCCCACATAAAGACGCTTTCTGACACCTTTGCAGCAGACGACCTTTTAAAACTGTCTGTCAAAAGGTGAAATTGCTCATCATGAGCAATTTCTCCTTTTGCCATAGTTCTCAACGTTATTCCATAAGAATTCTGTTATTTTTAAAGAGATTAAAACAGATTGACTATTTTTTTTTAAAAGTTGTCGGCTGCAGATTTGTTGTATGTGGGAAAGGGAGATTCAGCTAAAGCGGCGAGAACTTCCTTGATGTGTTACATATATATACCGTTATCAGGTGTTCTGTACGACAGTGATAAATATCTTGTTTGTTTGCCAATCGATATCGAAATCTTATTTTATCTACTACTTGAAACATTGTTATCAGTAAATGAGATGTGTACATGCTCATTGCTAGCTCACCCCCACCCCCACTGGTTATTTGTAGTTCGAAGAATTTAGAAATGAAACTGTAGGTTTTCGTGGATCTTTGATTTTGTATCAAACGACGGTTAATATTGTTTGTGGGTCTGTTTTTTTCCACCAAAGACCTGGCATATATTTGTGGACCCTTTTTCTAACGACCATGCTATGTGTTGTGGGTCCCTTTCATTATGTACTGCGTATATATTAAATTGTCTGCTTTTACCCAGCGACTTTGTAGATTTATGAAGGTCCCTTTTGGCCAATGACCTTGAAGATTCGTGTGGGTCCCGTTTGTCCAATGACCTTGTAGATTTACGCTGGTCCATTTTATCATACGACCGTGTGCATTTTTGCAGGTGTCTTCCAACGAAGATTTTAACGACTTCTGCCGTATATTTGTTGCATGTTGGAAAGGGTTAAATGATATTTCTTCTTTCTACAGAGAAAACCAAAGATGTACAATATGAAGGATAAGGAGGCGGAAGCTAGTGGTCAGCCATATTTTGGCACATCCGGTACGAGTTTGTCGCCGATATCACCTACCCCACCCACTTCGCCAATGACAAAGTTCCAGATCTGGAAGAATCTCGTGGTTGTAAGCGTGGGATTTCTATTCCTCTTCACATCCTTCTCGTCTTTGTCGAACCTACAGAGCAGCTTGAACAAAGAAGACGGACTTGGAACGAACGGTCTGGCGGTATTGTATGGGGCACTCGTGGTCAGCTGTTTACTGCTTCCGCCTGTTATCATCGGTAGAATCGGCTGTAAATGGACAGTAGTATTCTCTATGTGCTGTTACATCCTTTACATGGTTGCAAACTTTTATGCGGTGTATGCCACAATCATACCGGCTGCTATTATTCTTGGAATTGGTGCGGCGCCGCTTTGGTCCGCAAAATGCACATACCTTACGGAGACCGGATGTTGGTATGCAAGATTGGTGGGGGCAACCGAAGATGACGTCATCAATCGTTTTTTCGGAGTATTCTTTATGATTTTCCAGTCATGTGAGTATTAAGGAAACAAATAAGGGACCCCTTTTGATGCCTGTCATGCATTTTTAGACATTGAGATCTTTCTCAATATGATCTTTAGAGATACTAAAAATAAAATAAATAGCTCTCAAAATAAGAGAGATATCTCTTTTACCTATAAATAGTGAAACGAATTGCAAATCTTTTTTACCTTTCAAAATCCATCAGAGGAGTACATGTTTCGTATCTAGGAAACAGATATAGACATAGCTTTAGAATATTTTTATTTTGACGACTTTGAACTAACCTAGGCCAATCTGTTGACAACTGTTTTATGAATAAAAATGTGATTGTTGAATAATTATTGACCATTTTTACTCCATTATCTTATACACATGATTCGCTATGTATTGTTTATTTTGTATTCTGTATGTGATTTCTTATGACAATGTACTATGTACAAGTCAAACTAAATAAACAATGTTATACTTTTCGTCTATTATCAAAAAACTGTGACGATTATGGAGCATTAAAATGTTTTCTTGTAACCTTCATCAAATTTGGAGGAAAACTAGCATACGAGTAATAATCTGCTTTAAAAAAAGGTTGTCGCAAATATCAGACAATTAGTTTTCAAACATCTTAACGTATTATTTGTCATCGTTTGTTGCAGCCCAGATTTGGGGAAATCTTATATCGTCATTGATATTTAAAAGGGCAGAGACAAATGTCACGGAAGAGGACTTGAGCCACTGCGGTGCCAATTATTGTCCAGACTACATTTTTAACAACACCAATCTCGATAAGCCACCAATGTCGCAGGTAAAAAATATTCATCGGATAATCCTTTCCCACTGCCAGACGCATTCTGGCGCCTCTGCAGCAGCCGACTATGTAAAAACAGTGTGGCGATAATAAAAATCACTCAAAAGGAGCGATATCTTCTTTTGCAACAATGTTTTCCATTTGTTCAGTGCTTAATCATGTTTTTTCCTAGATGTTTTCAAAGGCGCCTGCTGCAGATATTTTTATGTGGGAAAGGGTTAAGACTTTCTCAACAAATAAGATTGATTTATATCGCTGTAATAGAAATTTATATTTTACTTGGAAGTTTTCTATCTCATTTATATTGAAGGAATTCGCAAATAAATCCGATATTTTACAAAAAATATAAATGGCCATAGCAGAACATATGTGATACTTCTTCTTTTGTATATCAAAGAGAAGCATAATAACAAGTGAACAATGCCCCTACCGGATGCCTCTCTAATAGGAAATAAATTTATTTTAATTTACCGCCATGAAATCAATACAGCGTACTTGATTGGTTAGAGCAACTAAGTGAAAACTCATGTTTAACAGCTAATGCCGAAAAACGTTAAACGTCATATCATGGCGGCAAGTTCACCTAACAAGGTGTTATAACCTGGCTTTCTCACACCAATGCTTTACATAGCAGTCTTTACAAGCAAATCGATGGCTGGGCGTGAAACGGTTGTAACTAAAATTTGTATTTTTTTACCAAGGTTAATCACCTAGCCATAAAGTCTTTATAAACGTAAAATTATTTTCCTGATAAACAATGGAAATTTAGGTGCCATTGTTCGTTCTGAGCAATGACATCTAAATTTGCATTGTTTACAAAGGGGTCAAAATTGCCACTAAACCAGAGTTTTCAAAGTAGGTCTTTAGTTACAACCGATTCACGCCAAGCCCTCGAAGTCGTTGCTTTTCTACGAAGCCTGTTAGATCATTGGTGGACGACGAGTCACAATGGTAGCATTGACTAAAATGGGCGACGCGGGTAAGAATGTTGGTCTAGCAGGGGTTGACAGATCTTCCATGGTTCGCTCTTGCCGAACAAGGCAGTTAAAGACATTTCTATTAAATAAATAACTGTCATCGTACGAGCAAATGGGACGCCATCTAATTGAATATATACTGTTGTGAAATTTATGGTTTTTATACTTCTAGCAGTCTCTCCAGAAATCTGCATTGTTTGCCACTTAGACATTAAACTTCACCAAATTTCCTGTAGGACGAAAAATTATCAACATGGCAAGTCAACTTTGTGAAATTAAGCAATGAAAGGGTTACATACACAGGTGCAAGTCTCGTTTAAAATCTAAAAAAAAGCATTTGACTATATATAGGTGCCAGTCTCGTTTAAAATCTAAAAATAGCATTTGACTATATATATGTGCCAGTCTCGTTTAAAATCTAAAAATAGCATTTGACTATAAATGACAAAATATATAGTAAAATGCTATTTTTAGACTTTAAACGAGTCTGGCACCTGTGGTAACACATTATTTCTATTGACAGGTGTACACATTATTTGTATTGACATAGTTACACATTATTTGTATTGACAGGTGTACACGTTGTGCGGTATTTATATAGGGTTTGCTGTCGTCGCCGTGTTCATCGTCGCAGTGTTCCTGGATCCAATCAGATTGGAGAGAGAAGGTGCGTCAAGAAGTCGATCATTCTCCTTTGAACTTGTCCTGTCAACAGTCAAGCATCTCGTACGATCGGAATATCAGATGTTGCTAGTCGTTCTTACAATGTACAGTGGTATCGAGCAGGCTTTCATGACCGGAGATTACACAAAGGTATTCATGATAAAAAATTAATCATAATTATTATAAAAATGATGACAATAATCATAATAATTATAATCATAATCATAATAATGATAATAATAATAATAATGGTAATAAAATAATGAACTAAAAAGGTACTCCAGACTAACGTAGACGGCGGTATGAATTGATCTATCTTCCATGTGACTTTTGCTAAAAAATACGATAAAATATATCTGGTTCTTTGCTAGATAACAAGAAATTTCGTTTTTGAACCTCAGCATGAATGCTAATGTAGGTCTTTGTACATATGTTACAATTACGTTTAGGTTAGTTTTCCTAGAGCACCGCCAATGCGTAATGTCTGACTAGATGTGTGGCTTTAATAGTTTCACTTTTATTGACGTCGCGTGGAAGCGCGGCGTCAGTAATGGGATAGGTTTTAATTCTGTACCATGGGGTGACGTAATTAAAAAGGGAGAAAAACTATTGTTATATGTTAAAAAAAAAACACCTTCATGAATAAATAAATTGTATAAAATGATTTAGGAAACAGCAAGATACAAAATACGTATGTCTTCTACCGTTATTACAACACTTTAGACACATGTAATGGGTATTTAATAACTTTCCCCTAACTTCCTAGGCTACTCTTTTTTTTTTATAGTTTGGTTAGATGTTTTTGCCTATTTACAATATTGAAATTTTTAAATAAATGGGTAATCTTTTAAAAATCAATGATGATTCATTTTAATTGACGTTAAAGCGGCCAATTAATTGATTAGGTCCCGATAGTACGCGGTCCTTTTTTTGGTCGATCGGCCGCATTCTTTAGCGAAAATAGTCGGGAACCTGCGAGCACTACCCTATACCTTCGGGAGAAGATCTGGCGCGATCGTCTCAGTCCTCCGAGGGTCGGGTACCGAAAACGTGAACGGCTACTGTTTTTAAACATGTTAAAAAACAGTAGCCGATCAAAAACAGTCGACCCGTGGTCGTCTTGGTCGTCCGAGGGTCCCTTGAAGGTCCCGTTGTCGTGCCCGCCATCTGGAGCTTTCGTATAGCCTCTGCGAGAAGCGGGTCTCTACCGGGCCTTTACCGTGTACCTGCGGGTACTTGCGCATACTTTCGCATACTTGCGCCCCGGAAACCTGTCGAGCGCGCGAGGAACGTCCCCCCGCCATGATCCATAGGTCGTGACTCAATCGGGTCAAAAAAGGGGACGATTGGAGGCGATTCAGGACGACAATCGGGTCGATAAAATAAATTAATTCATCGGGGGACAATATGGTCCAGATCGGGCCGATTGGAAAAAAAAAGTCCTTGGTGAAATGGCCGCTTACCCATACTATGCAATAGGCATGGCCGTAACGTGACCCGTTCTATTATTTGTAAATGCAGCATGTCATCGCTTGGCGATTTTGGTCATTCTTATTTAATATACGACAAGGTGTCATCGGTTCCCATAGAGTAATTAAGTTGTCTCTGCTTCCTTCCGTTATGAATACTTCGCTGTTTTCACGATTTCTAAATTTCATTGGTTTTCATGTTTCGTTCGAGATGAACGATTCGTACCAACTGGTTTTCGCTCTTTGCTCTCGGGGAACTGACTTGACCATTATATTTTGTTTATTTTTCTGTTTTCTACTGGCATGTTCAAAACGATTACAGTGACATTACAAACAAACAAAACAGACTTAATAATTCTTGCTATATGTTGACTATACATGTGAACTTTCATAATGCTCAATCTTGATCATAAATATCTTCTTTCTTTTATTATTACTTCGTATTTTTGGTTTATATACTCCAGTTTTTTGCTATCATACTTCTGCTAAACTAGAAGTAGAATAGACTTCCCCCTCTCCTTCCAAAGCTTGTGTCACACTTAACTTATAACTAGAGGCAATAAACCTTAATATTATTAGTTACACAGTGTGCTAGTGACCTAATACGGTATATACGGTGTCAGTAAATTTCATATGGGGCGAGATCGCAGCTCGAGCCTCATATGAAATTTACTGACACCGTATATACCGTATTAGGTCACTAGCACACTGTGTAACGAATATATCCTACCGAATATCTTGATCAACAGTGCTGATTGATATGTACATATGTAGTTTTTTTATATCCATGTTTTGTGATGTTGATTATGTATCATTATATGCATATCTACCCCATATTTGCAGTATTGTTACCTATATTTGATGGAAAATATTCTGGATCATATATGCATATATATAAAATGCAGGATAGAATTAGGAAACTTGATAAAATACATAGGTGTGGTACAAAAAATGATGTTACCTATGTAACATCATGTTACACCCCTGTAAGTCTAAAAATAGATAATTGGGTTCCCAATAAAATTTCCTTTGCATCACGATTTTCATTGGTCAGTACAGACCTCATGACCTTTGTCTTTTAGTTTCGTCTATCACTACGTCACTTGTGCCCCGGTGACCGTGTATGGAATATACACCGTCACCGCGTGACGTCGCTTGACCAATGAACTACGCAGATTTATGTAGGAGGTATATGTGTTAATATTTAAGCACCTATGGTTTGTTTAATCTAGTGTATTTAGTTAGAGGAATTAAAACAGTTTATTGGTAAAAGAAAACCCTTGAGAAACGTCAGCTTGTATGACACATTATAGTTGCAGTGAATGTAAGTTGAAGCAAACCGTAAACCAAATGGTTCAGGACTAAACTTGTCATTTCACGACTAAACTTCACATGCTGAATATCACATAGCATATAAAACATTTAATCCCTACGTCAACATTGAGCCTTTCTGCTCTTGGTAACCTTTTTATATAGGCTATGGTAGCCAGGTGAGCAATATAGGCACATCTTAGCCTTCTTGTTTAAAATAAAGGGACATTTGGCCTTCTTGTTAAAAATATTTACATCCTGTCTGCTTGCACATGTTATTTGAATGTACAGAACTGCATCTGCTTCCTTTAAGGCATGCTTCAAAATCATGCGCGGCGTCTTTGATGCTTTGCATCAAAATTCTTCTTGTGTTTGTATTGAAAGATATATTTTATTGGGGGGTTGACGTGGATTCTTTTTTTCTTTCCAGTCCTTCGTTGGGTGTGCATTGGGTATAGAAACCATCGGATATGTTATGATTTGTTATGGCGTTGTTGACGCAATTTGTTCCTTTACATTTGGAAGACTGGTGGAATTTGTTGGACACATCCCGTTCTTCATACTAGGTGAGTCATCAATCAGTTTGCAAGCAAGAAGGAGCAGTGCATAATGTACAAGTATGCCAGTTTATTTGTGATGAATTGTTTTTGACTAGTGAAGACTTTCACTCACGACTGCATACATTATTTGGCTACATGTACACGATAAATTATGGTGGTCCAGCTATACACGCCTTTATACACCATTTGGTTATCCGACTATTCGTGACTTTATACTAAATTTAGTAATTAAGCTAAACACGACTGTGTTCACCATGTGGTTATCGGGCTATAGATGACCGTTTACACCATTTAGTTATCTGTCTATGCAATATTTATTTACCATTTTGTTATCCGGCTATACGCAACTTTATCCACATTTGGTTATCCATCTATCCAAATTTGGTTATCCATCTATCCACGATTTATACACCATTTGGTTATCGGAATATAGACGACTTTGTACACCATTTGGTTAGATGTATACACCATTTTGATATCCGACTAAAGACGACTTTGTACACAATTTGGTTATTCGTCTGTACACGACATAATACACCACTTGGTTATCCGGTTATACACGATGTATACAGCATTTGGTTATTGGTCTATAGACGACTTTATAAACCATTTGGTTATCCGGTTATACACGATGTATACAGCATTTGGTTATTGGTCTATAGACGACTTTATATACCATTTGGTTATCCGGTTATACACGATGTATACAGCATTTGGTTATTGGTCTATAGCCGACTTTATATACCATTTGGTTATCTGGTTATACACAATGTATACAGCATTTGGTTATCTGGTTATACACAATATATACAGCATTTGGTTATCTGGTCATACACAATGTATACAGCATTTGGTTATCTGGTTATACACAATGTATACAGCATTTGGTTATCTGGTTATACACAATGTATACAGCATTTGGTTATCTGGTTATACACAATGTATACAGCATTTGGTTATCGGACTATAGACAAATTTATATACCATTTGGTTATCCGGTTATACACAATGAATACAGCATTTGGCTATCGGACTATAGACAAATTTATATACCATTTGGTTATCCGGTTATACACAATGAATACAGCATTTGGCTATCGGACTATAGACACATTTATATACAATTTGGTTATCCGGTTATACATAATGAATACAGCATTTGGCTATCGGACTATAGACACATTGATATACCATTTGGTTATCCGGTTATACACAATGAATACAGCATTTGGCTATCGGACTATAGACACATTGATATACCATTTGGTTATCCGGTTATACACAATGAATACAGCATTTGACTATCGGACTATAGACACATTGATATACCATTTGGTTATCCGGTTATACACGATGTATACACATTTGGTTATCGGACTATACGCGAATGTATACAACATTTGGTTATACATCTCTGATCAGTATGACACTAAAAAGACAATGCACAATTGAGGTGATTTTATAGGCATGATTTCAATGAAGTCGTGTAATACCAATTCCTTTAAATGTCGATCATTTACTTCCTCTTTTCTATGATTTTTTTTTTTTTAAAAACGAACGTTACATCCATTAAAGTGGCATTTCTATCCAGAGGGAAGTAAAAAGTTCAAATCGGGTTTTTTAAAAGTAAGAAGCTGAATGGGTTTGGGATTAACCACAAACATGTTACCCAAGAGCCCACACTCACAAATTATACTTTTCTCCAAGATTTCAGGATTTTAAAAAAGGAGCCATTCATGTACATTTTCGACCCGGCCGGGTAGCTCAATTGGTAGCGTATCTGACTCGTGATCTGGAGGTCACGGGTTCGATACCCGGTTGCGGCGACATTCTTTCGGGCGATGTTTTCCATTGTCTCTCACCTCTGATCTATGTGAGAAAGTAGTCAGTGGCTTCAAAAGAATGTTGTGTAAGTACTGGTGTGGGAAAGCCAGGAAAACATGGGTAGGTGCACTGACCGCCGTGATATGACCAAAGCTGTTGAAAGCGGCGTTAAACTCCAAACAAACAAACAAACAAACAAATTCATGTACATTTTCATTCCAGAATGTAGTTAAAGGTTGGATGTCATATACAAACCGTGTTGAGATAAAATGTACATAACTGTTATGAAAACACACTCAGTTCAATGAGGCATATACTTTGTATACACAATAAGTATGAACTGAGTTATTTTTATAACAGTTGACTTGTGTACACTTTATTCCCCCCACCCCCGCATGTTTGTATTAGACACCAACCTTTAGAGAGGTACCTACCGAGCATCGAAAAACAACTTTATTTAAATAATTAAAATATGAAAGCTTTCTCATACTACAGTCTAATTAGAATCAAACATGTCCTCATAAAGGTTTATAAGGGAAAACAATTGTTATTTTACTTATTTTCTTTTTATGAATTTCTATAAGAGTGCAACTTTAAAACAAATACATTAATCCTTTCCTTGACAAAGAGGATTTCTTAGGCCTTACGAAGCATACGATTTTTCATAACGTTGTGGGAAAGGGAGAAATTACTAAAAATAAAAATGTCTCATTTTCCTACAATATGTTTAACTCTGTATAAAAATCCGACTTCAAATATTCATTTTTTTATTATTTGTTTTTTCCTTTTTTTTTGTATCGACATGTTTTCAGACTACGTCAATGACGCACTTTGAGGGAAAACCAAACCCAGCGCTTCTTTTAAGCGACTGAACTCCAGATACCCAACTGTCGAAAAAAAAATCCAATTTTAAGAAAATAAGTGTTATTTTTGTGACAATCGCCACAATGCTAACAGAAACAACAACAACAAAAAATATTTACATAGTCGGTTTTGAACAATCGGTTGATATTTTTTTTCCTTACTGCAAACTAATTTACTCACATCCGTTATAGTTCCAGTATTGATGCAGAGACGTTATTAATAATAATTATGTCAGTGCTACTTTGGTACCGGATTGTTACTAATATTTGAGTTTTATCGAGGCATTATCTACATAGAGTTAAAATATGTAAATATTATCTTCGTCATGATTGAGCAGATAATAAATATCGTTGCGCGTTCTGCCTTGCAAATAACGTCAAATAACTCTTGTTGATACTCAAATCTGGAAATTCCAAAAGGTTCTATAAATAGCTCGCGATACTGGTGTTTTTAAATCTCAATATTATAAACGCTTTATTTTGAAGTTGTTTAAATATATGAAAGCGTCTAGATGATACGACTGGTTTACAAAGGTTTTTAAAAAGGACACACGATGTCAGTGTGTATACACGTTATTTATACACGTCTGCACGCTCTAGAGTCAATTAGCAATTAATGCTGAAAGTGTAGCCTAATTTAGTTTGGAGATCGAGCATTATAATATATGCCTATATTTTTATAAATTGAACAGTTTGGCAAATAGTGAAATTGTGCTTTTTGAGCATGTTTTGTGTTTGTTTTTGCACTCACATTATTCGAAGCGGTTTAACAACCTCAGAGACATATAAATACACTGTGTTTATATGTCTCTGACAACCCTCAATCATGCAATGTGAAGGGACTAAATTGAACAGACCTGTTTAATATCGGACATCATTGAAACAAACACCAAACTAATGGATACTGTTTTCTCTCCTTTCTTGATAATTTAGTCTTTTTTAAAGTGTAAAAAATATTTTATCTTAATATGGCCTAGCGACCTGGTGATAAACATGTGATTACCCGAACAATTTAAATTACAAATAGCCATTCTAATGAGCTAAAACGGTAGTCTATCGAATACCAACTAGAATTTTCATAACTTTGGAATGGCCTAATTTTAAACACACCATAACCAATTTCAGAACGTAACTAAAAAATCACCAAGGCAACATTCTGGCAAACTACATTATTTTACTGTCAAAAGATGCAGGGTTGATACATTCTCAAATATACCGGCACCAGAGTCATCGCAAGCCCTACACCGATATATTGCTTGTTACTTTGCAGGATTTTCCATACGATCGCCACTACAGTGCCATTGGCGCTTTGATTGTATTTGGGGCATTAAAATATGATAACTGACATATTATAGGAAACCCCTTCATCGGGACAATTGAAAACGACTCAAGTTCACTTTATTGATAAAAAACGATACATTTTCTACCCTGGTTTTACTTGGATAACATAAAGAATAACATTTAGGGCGTATTGGATTTTTTTTTTTTTTTTTTTTTTCGTGCCATCTGGATTTCAGTCGCTTTAAAAAGAAATATCATTAAAACCAGACCGAATTATACTTCACTGTGCGTATATTTGATCTGACACCACATAAAAGGTTTCTAATTGATCTCACAAAATACGACCAACAATCTCTAGCTGGTTTACGAATATGGGTTATCTCCCCAGTTGATACCTTACGATGTTGTAAGCGACAATTTTATTGGCTGATTCAAATGTCAATCTGAGACGACCTTTAAACTTATTTATTTTACACCGATTGCGAAACAAGCTTTAAGCTTATATTAATCACGCTCGATGTCTGCTTTTTGGAAATTTAACCAGTACTCGCGCCGTTTGTGTGAACAAATCCAAAGGCAGAACCCGCTCATCACGGGATTCGAACCCGGGACCTTTGGTACAAGAGGCCGACGCTCTACATCAGTCCTCTTTACCACTGTCTTTAATAGTCAGTCATCAGATTATATCAAGAGCGTTTGATACTGCAGTGAAAAAATATCTGATTTTGGTGCGATTGATAATTAAAACGGCATTATACTATACACTATTTGATTAAGATGCCGAGTATGTATATAATACATAAAAGACAATAGATTATACATAGTGATCAGAAAGTAATTTATAGTAAGAGATACAAAACAAGAAAGAATAAAAATAATGGAAGTTGAAACATGTTTTATTATTCACATATTCTTTTTTTTTATATATATGAGCCGTTCCACGAGGAAACCAACATTATGGACTCTGTGTAATGTATCGACCCTGATCAGCCTGCGCAGTCCGCGCAGGCTAATCCGGGCCGACACATTCCGTCTCAGGGAAATAGGGGTATAGATTAACGATTCCCGAACCAGAAAATCTAAAGGAGGCGAAAAGTGTCTGTCCGAGTTAGCCTGCGCGGCATGCTTAGGCTAATTCGGGTCGATACCTCACGCCGAGTCCACAATGTTGGTTTTCTCGTGGAACGGCTCATATATAACACGTACAAATAAACCAGGTTAATATGCCCGTGGTATACATGAAAGCTGGATAAGCTTTTCTTGATATTTTCATTTTTAATCATTTTTCTCTTTTTCGAAACGAAATAAAAAGGAAATGATCATGGAACTTTTATAAAAACTATCATTAAAATATACAAATTATTAGCGATGTTATATTAAATGATATCTTTACTTTGTTTAGCGTTTCTCGTTCATGGGGGCTTGCAGATCACATTTTTAAGATGGGACCCGACTCCCGACAAAGTGTATCTATTTTACGTATTTGCTGCCTTGTGGGGAATGGGAGATGCTGTCATACAGACACAAATCAATGGTAACTATTGCTTTTATTGGGGTTTTGCCACCTATTATAGCAGTATTTCAATAACTCGACGGCTTTAACCATTTCCCTCATATAGACACTTTCTGACGCCTCTGCAGCAGACGGCTTTTTGAAAACATAGTGACAAAAGAAGAAATTGCTCAAAACGAGCAATTTCTTATTTTGACACAATGTTTTCCACTTTTTGTCATAGGTTATCCATTCAATTATAGAGATTTTCTTTTTGTTGACAAAATATGTTCAAAGTCGTCTGCTGCAGAATTATCGTATGAGGGGAAGGATTAAAGATGTTACCAATGCAGCTCTCCAAAACGAGGCGCGTATATAACATTCACCTGGATCTGCATTGTTTGCAAAAGCATTTAATTGCCTCTGACAGCGAAAGAGTTAACTCTTTCCAACAAAGATCAAATCTGTTTTAGACGTCTTTGAAAACATCTAGAAAAAATATTGAAAATATATTAACGCATAATTGTAATCAGTAGCAAATTTTCATTTTACCACGATGTGTTCAAACATCATCTGCTGCAAATGCGTCATAATGACTCTACATGATGATAACATGGCCGTATTTTACAAAGTCGTGTCTTCCATTTTGAAAATTGGACCATTTCAGTTTTCGTTTAACAGGAAATTTAGTGAAGTTTTAAAGTCACAATCGCAAAATATAAAGATTTCAGGGGAGACACAGCTCGTTACGAACTGTCTCATCTGAATCTGCATTGTTTGTAAAAGCCTTTTTAATTGCTCCTTGTCAGCGAAATGATTAAAGAAACTGTGACTTTTTTTGTGTTTCCAGCACTGTACGGTTTCCTTTGGACTAAAGACTCTGAGGTAGCGTTCGCCAACTACAGACTGTGGGAATCCCTCGGGTTCATCATCGCATTCGCTTGCCAGAGTTACCTCTGTACCGATATCAAGATTTATATGTGTATGGGGTTCCTGTGTGTGGGCATGGTCCTATATGCGGTTGTGGAAGTTCTCCATCGATCTCGGTCAAAAAAAGATAGCAACACTCGCCTTTAAACTAATTATTACTTCTGTTAACACTAATCATTCTGAATTCCTGCAACCTTAAGTCTTACATATGAAATTTGAGAAGTTCTTACATGTTATGGACAACTATTTACTAAGTTTTTGCTAAGTACACATGTACGATGCGAACATTATAGACCAAGATTAGACTACGCGAAACGTCAGGCTGATTCTCTTTACGCAATTATATATGAAAGTACTGCAAACCGTGTTTAAGCAAACGTTCTCACCTTCATATTTCATGAGAGCAACAATTGATTTTATTTCCTTTAATTCATGTAAGTAAACGGAAATGGGTCAACGTTAATGTTCATCTAAATGTATCATATGTTGCATTATTCATGTGTTGATTGATGGTTTGTTGTTTAATATCGCTTTCAACAATTTTTCAATTATATCACGGTGTTTCCTTGGTAAATTACCAGTACAACTGATCCATTATCCTGACAACAGCCAGTCGGTCGTAATGCTAACCCTGCAACCCTTAGCGCCAAAGAGGGCAGCCAATGCTACCATTTTTTAAGTCTTTGGTATGACCCGGCCGGGGATCAAACTCTCGACCTCCCGCACTGATGCGGACGATCTACCACTACACCACCGAGGCAATACATTTACGTGATGAGCGGGTTTTGCCCCTTGGGATTTATCCACACAAACGGTGCCAGTACTGGTTATTTCTCCACAGGAAGCAGACAACGAGCGTGATTAACATAAGCTTCAAGCTTGTTTTGCAAAAGATGTAAATGCTTAAGTTTAAACGTGTGTGTATGTTAAAACAGAATGAAAACAGAGTGAAAACAGATTGAAAACAGAATGAAAACAGAGTGAAAACAGAGTGAAAACAGAGTGAAAACAGAGTGAAAACAGAGTGAAAACAGAGTGAAAGCAGAGAGAAAACAGAGAACATAGTAAAAACAGAGTGAAAACATACTTTTTCGCCTGCCTATAAAAGTGTGGTCAACAGACCACGGAGAAGTAATCCTATCTATCTCGCCGCAGTCGACGCAAAAACAGCTAGAACTATTTAACACATCTGGAGCAGACAACTTTGAAATCATCACGAGGGATGTCTTTTGAAAATCTCTCTAAAGATGAAATCATTGCGCAAAAAGAATTTTCTTATTTTGCCACACTTATTTCAAAAATCCTTCTGCTGCAGATCCATCAAAGTGCGTCTGCAAAGTTGGGGAAGGATTAATTAGATATTTAATAATCCCACTATGACCGCTGATTTGATGTCTGCCGAGGTTTTAATTTTACATAATTGAGCCGTCCCGCGAGAAAACCAACATTGTGTTATTTGCGTAAACTATCGACCTAGATCAGCCTAAGCATGCCGCGCAGGCTAACCCGGACAGACACTTCTCCCCTCCTGTGGATTTTCTGTTTCAAGAATCATTAATCTATATCTCTATTCCCCTGCGGACTGCGCAGGCTGATCTGGGTCGATACATTACGCAGAGGCCATACTGTTGGTTTTTCTCGCTGGACGGCTCATATGTTGGAAGAAGCATACTAGGTCACAGCTTACTAACATATTGTATAACATGACGACGGCTTTAGCGAGTCTGAAACCAATCTATCATTTAGAGTGTTAAAGGTACTGAATCCCATATGAGAAAAAAGCAAAAAAAAAGAAAATTGTTAAAAATTGCTATTAACTTGATGTTTTGGCATGTAAGGCATTGAGATTTGCTGACTGATGTACTACAATATATGCACACTATTAATATTGCGGAGATTTTTCGTTAATTTGCATTGTAAAATCTACTGGGTTAGTAACCCAGTAAATCTAAAAATATCGCTGTATATTTATCACGTGATCACTACAACCGAATTGACAATCTCCTTCCCAGAGTTGTTGTTCCTTACACTGACGCATACATGAATGTAATGAGTCGATAGTGTTAGAGAATGCCGAATTGAATCCACAAATTCAAATGAGCAAGAGGAAATTCCACGGTATTTTTAAACGAGAAAACACGGAGCGGACGTTTTTTTAACTGCTTATTTCCTATGAAATAATGAAAAACAAGACTTGTACGACCTTCTACAACATTCCGTTACATATATATATAGACGTATTTTGGATTAATTAGAATAAGTATAAAATATAACGATTTTGGACCATTATGGTGTTCAGTCCCTTTAACATAATCAGGTATTCGGTTAGTTATATCTTAACTCTTTCACTGCCGAAGTTCACAAAATCGACTCTTCAATGGTGAAAAATAAACCGCCCCATTTTTCGTCCGACAGGACATTTGGTAGAATGTAATGTCTAAGTAGGAAAACAATGTAGATTTCAGGAGAGACAGCGCGTTACGATGTGTCTCACCTGAATCTGCATTGTTTGCAAAAGCCTTTAATGTCTAAGTAGGAAAACAATGTAGATTTCAGGAGAGACAGCTCGTTACGATGTGTCTCACCTGAATCTGCATTGTTTGCAAAAGCCTTTAATGTCTAAGTAGGAAAACAATGTAGATTTCAGGAGAGACAGCGCGTTACGATGTGTCTCACCTGAATCTGCATTGTTTGCAAAAGCCTTTAATGTCTAAGTAGGAAAACAATGTAGATTTCAGGAGAGACAGCGCGTTACGATGTGTCTCACCTGAATCTGCATTGTTTGCAAAACCCTTTCATTTAATTTGATAGCGAACGGGTTAATAATTCTTTCATACTTGATATATATGCCTCAAGCAGAATCATTGAACATACTGTAAAGAATCACACGCAATCTATCTAGATGTATTGTCCATGCTTACTTTAAATTATTCTGATTTATTATACGCACGTAAATGATAGTATATATTCTGATTTATTTTACGCACGTAAATGAGAGTCCATCACTCACATCTCTGTATATATTGTTTTGATAAATGTATGTATGTATATATTTCATTCGCTTCAGGTAACATATTGGCCCGTCGGGCCGAGTGTGGCGAATTGTATAAGTATTTAGTTTTGCAGTTTTGAAAATATGAACAAGTCACTGTAATAAAGATTTATTTTTATCGTTTATTTTTAAATAGTATCATGACAACTTGTTTTGCCCTTCCAAACTCTTCCAAATCTTGATTCAGTTACTAAACAGATAGCACCAAGAGTATTTCAGAACAGACGTTCAGTCGATAAAAGCCGCTGCTGACACACGAGCGGTAAATATGTTATCGCCTTGGTGGTGTAGTTGCCAGAACGTCCGCCTCAAGAGCATGATGCCAGGGTTCGATTCCCTGGCATACACAAACATTAACAATATTAGTATAAATATATTTTGACTTCTTTCGTCTCCATCAAAAGAAAGAAAAGTATGTTTTTAATAATAAAAGAAAAGGACAGTAACCTTTCGTTAACATATACATAGTCTGGTTACATAGTAATAAGGGGAAGGAACTCCAGACTAGGGCATACAATCACAACTTCTTGGACAGCCAGTAGAGGGGTCCAACATTTAAAGAGCAAAAATATGATTAATAGCGTATGTGCTTCTGCTGGTTGGAAAAGGATTACTACAGCAGAACTACATAAGTCAGTCTAAACTAATCGGTAGTATTGGTAAATTAACCTAGACACGCTGTTGAAAGCGACATTAACCCTTTCCCTCATATACATGTAGACGCTTTTTGACGCTTCTGCAGCAGGCGGCTTTTTGAAAACAGCGACGTAACGTCAGATGTTTGCGTACATTTTGAAAAAATGCTACCGAACGACATACAATGTTAAATATCTTTTCCTATAATAGTAGTTTGAACTCGAAATACACGAAAAGCGCACATTATGTGTGGGTGAGATGTAACATAAACGTTGTGCTTACTACATTAAGCTCGCTCTGGTTCTCATCGTTTTGAGCGATTTGTGTTGGAATAAATATTAAATGACACCACATCCTTTCTTTTACCTTGCCCCAAAATAACAATAACAAAGAATGATAAAGAAATACCGTAATGTTTAAAATTCGGAAACAACTAAAAATGTGAGATTTGATTTTTTCGAAACATCGGCATGCACTTTCGTACTTTGAATAGCGTATCTTAAAGTTAGAATTATTCCTTTGGTAGATATTAAAAGTACATAAATTTATCTTTATAGTGGTGCTACTTTTCGTAGAATCCTAACTGTAAAAGTGTGATAATTATGAAATTAGAAATGTCTAGCCACGATGTAGCGCATGCGAATATTGATGAAAATTGGCATGTTTGCGTTGTTTAAGCTTTAAGAATTTGCTAGTGTGTTCAGTTACATTTACTCAACTCAGGAACTGAAAAGTACACATCATATCGTACATGGAAAACTTAATTCCATATACATTTTATAATAGTTTATAGCCTTAATATAACATGTGAAATGTCTAGCCATAATGTAACGCTCGACGTTACAATATTTGATAATGTAACGTCATGTCACCTTCTTGAACATGTACGACAAAGTTAAGTTTTATATTAGACAACAAAGCATACAATGGGCATTTGCACAATCTATACAGTTAACGTCTAATAATGTAATAACCTATACATACATCGGACACAATGCACGGACGTCGCACATTTTTTCGGCGAAAAATAACTCAATTTGTTCTGCCTTTAACATTAAAAATGTTCTGCATCTCGTCTGTTCGGGCGTTTTGTGCGGGAAAATAATAAAATTAAATAAATAAATAAATAAACAAATACAAGTACGTCTATGTAATCTTCGTTCACGACGTCAAATAGTCTATATGTTAGCGTAACGTCGTGTTACGTTTATGTACGCCAACATCTGACGTTACGTCACAGTGACAAAAGAAGAAATTGCTCAAAACGAGCAATTTCTCCTTTTGTCACAATTTGTTTCCACTTTTAGTCATCGGTTATCCATTCAATTATAGAGAGTTTCTATTTTTTGACAAAATATGTTCAAAGTCGTCTACTGCAGAATTGTCAAAACATCTTCGTGTCAATAATAATTGTTCTACCCTCGAAACCTACAAGTGGGGTTAAGATATTTGTATAACATCAAACAAATAGTGTGCGCCCGTGCATAGGAAAATGTACAAGTTGGCTTTTTGTGAGCAATGTAGATCTAAATCAATCTTTATGTCCATACAGTCTGATCAAGATCTACAATGTAGACAAATTACTTACACAACGTTGTACGAAGATTATGTCAACGTGTGTGTGTAGACTCTGATAAGACAGAGCAAATGGACGGGATGATCTGAACTTACACTGTTCAGAAATGCCAACGTGTACCTTTTCTCATGCACTGGCTCATAAATGAATAGGGCAACATTTGATAGACTTCGCGTATGTTCGATCTCGCCTACACTGTCGGGAAACAAATTCAGTCATCCATATCATCACTCTCTATTACATAGGCGCTCTACATTGAAAGTGAGTGTAAAGAACGGCTCTCTGCAAAGGAGATTGCCATATCATGTGTGCTTACGTCCTTCTCCATTCTCCTGCTCATTTAGCAATTATTAAAGCCTGGATGTGGTTGTGATTGGTGCGGAAGCTGCTATAAAGATTCATGTATGTTAGCACATCTTGCCTCGGATGTGACGCTGTAGCATGTTGATATGGGATGCTCTCGCCCTCCAACCAATTGGGCTGTTCATGGGAATATTAGAAGAGCTCATATTCATGCATTGTGTCGCGTTCATAAGAAGGGAAAACTCAACAAAAACTAGATCCGAACTTGTTCGGCTGGACGACGGACAATACACGGAAACCTTCTAATCAACTTATCTTTCTGGTCAAGGCAGAACTCGCTCTTGACCTTACTCTCGCTCTTGACCTTACTCTTGCCTTATGGACCCGTCCTCACCGTCGATCTCGGTACCTCAATAAAACTTGACCATTGCGGTCGTGATATGATCGCTCCCGTTTTTTGTCGGGAGTCCCGCTCGGTTCTGAAGCGGTCTACCTTGGGGTAGCGATCGGAATTTCAACATGGATTGTTTTGACATGTCAAAATGTTCCACGTAGCTCGAGAGGCTAGACGGTCTGGAAACGGTCTGAAACACATCTTGTAACGCTCTCGTATACTCGTGTAGACATCTAGTTAAAATGATAACCAATTAAATGCATTTATACCTCCCAACTCGATAATCTGCGGGGCCAAGCCCGATATCTACTCGAACATACAATACCTCTACCCGATCATACCCGACTATATAACGCCTGCTGCTCAACTTTCATGATGCTGCTTCTTCGATAGTCTTTGGGTCAACTAATATCGAAGACAACTATACATTATATACCAACTTTGCTTCAATCATGCTTCGATTAAAATCGATAGTACACAGTCAGGTACATGTATAAAGTCGGCTACGGGTTCGAGAAAAAAAGGTCAGGCTGGTCATATTGATCGGGTAGACATCGGGAAGGTCGGAAGAGGTCCGATAAGAAGTGGAGATGTCGTGTCTTCTAAAGTCAAATCCATGTCTGACAGATGTCGCCTTTCCGTCATGTAGACCACGACCAAACACCCTGTCGAGCTTGGTCGCTGAATTTGGCCGGTTGGGGGGGGGGGGGGGGGGGGGGGGGGGGTGGGAGGGGGGAATACTGCCCACTTGTACATTTTGTTTCACTGAAATTATACGTTTTAAACGGTTTATGCATTTCAACCCTTCCTTCACTCAATAGTACTTTTAGTAACTGGGTTTATCACTGTTTTATTTGTTAACGGGTATCCATGTCCCTATCAAAGTTAAAACTAAGCCTAAGTTCATTAAAACCGCGATTGAGATTGTAATGAATATATATCTAACTTCTGCATAATTTCGAAATCCCCGTTTTGTCATGTAGACAAGTGTTGGATGTTGACCTAGATCTAAACATGATACTCGTTAATCGATGTGGCAGGGGCGTAGCTTGGCAATACTCAATGTGTAGGCCGTCTCGTGAGAAAATCAACATGGTGGACTCTGCGTAAAGTATCGACCCGGATCAGCTTAAGCATGCCATACAGGCCTACCCGGATATACACTTTTCGCCTCCTGTGATTTTCTTTTTCAGGAATCACTACTCTATCTATCCCCCCTCAGACGGAATGTGTCGACCGGATCAGTCTGCGCGGACAGCGCAGGCTGATCTGGTCGATACATTACGCAGATATGTATCGCCGCAGCTGCATTTTGGGGCATTTTTTATTAAAAATGTGTAGGCACGTGCTACAGTTCCTAAAGGGAGCTACGCCCTGATTCGGGGGACATGTTGCCTTTCAAACATTAAAGACAACCTGTACATCCGCTCAGGTTCACAAGTCTTCAATGTATGTCTGCATGAACCAGAAAACAGCGCATATCAAAAACAACCCCAAAGCGGATGTATGCCAACTAGGTTTACGTCATTGCAACTTTAAAATTGATATGTCTACATTCTTAACACAGGCCTACAAGTGTAGCGGATATATGGTCGGCCACGAAGCTTTAAGACCATAGTTCGATCCCCTATCTGGTTACTCTAATTCTTTAAATTTGATAGTAGCAGCTTCCCTCGTAGGGCGCTCAGGGCTATGTGGATATCATTGCGGCTGATGCGCTTATGACTGGATAAGCTTACAGGAATTACTATTAATTAAGTAGCTTGGGAAATGTTTAGATATGACTGAAATAAGCCGTCCCGTGAGACAACCAACATTGTGGACTCTGCGTAAAGTATCGACCCGGATCAGCTTAGAAGCTTTCTGAAATGAAACTGGGAAAAATCCATGGGGGCCGCCATTTTGGATATGTATAAAAAGCAGACGTAAAACACTGGTTGAAAATTATTGTCGTCTTTTTAATATATTTTTTTAAATCGGTATTTTGGGTATGTATAAAATGAGCACCAAAAACACGGATTGAAAATTATTGTCGTCTTTTAATTTTTTTTTTTTAATCGATATTTAAGATCATTAAAGTGCTGTGTTATGTGGGAATTAACATTTGTACGAAAAGTTAAAAATAAATGGAAATCTGTAAGAAATATGTTTTCCCGTTCGTCAAAAAACAGACAGCATTAGCCTTCTACGCCGAAACTAAATTTTGACTGTATCGTAGCAAAGAAGGATGTGACGTCTTTTCCGTTACACTTCATCTTGGCGTAACATCAATGGAGCAAGGTCGCTTCCCGCAAAAAAAAGTGGTATCAACATGAAAGACCCCAACTTCCTATACATGAGCCATTGATTCACTCATTAAAAGTATAATTATTTATCAAACATTGTGGCAAAAGGATAACTTTCATAAGGAGCAATTGTTCTTGTGGCGACAATATTTTCCTAAATCGTCTGTTGCATAGGCCTCAGAAACCGTCTCTAATAGGGAAAGGGTTTAGCAGAAATGTGACCCCTTACATAATTTGTTCCAGTCATATTGACTAGTTGAAAAAGGCAGTCGCCAGGTGGCATCAGAAAAGGGCTGATCTATTTGCTTCTTTGCCATAATGCAGGTGATCGATTACGGATCATCTTGGCCGTCATGTTTTAACCTCGTTCATTATAAATGTATTCCTTGATTTTCTGAAAGTCTTTACTTTATGATTTTCTGTTCGTAATAATAGACGACAGCAATACGAATTCCAAATATGTTTTTGATAATGCAAGAAACATGACATTAACATTAGTATTGTCTAGTAATTACTTATAAATCCATTTTTATGGCCAAAGTATGCTCTCTTTATTTTTTTGTTTATAATTATCTTGCGTTTTTTTCGTAAATAGGTAGCACCTATAGATATATTAAAAGGAATATTACGTTGCGGGGAGCGATAAGTGTGTTCGTATTGCACGACTAATAGCGTGAGAAAATCCATATCGATTTTTTTTTTCCACGCTACTTGTAGTGCAATACGAACCCTTTTATCGCTCCGCAACGTAATATTCCGTATTTATGTGAATATCTCATTCGTGTGAGAAAATTGCGTCACGTCAGCGGTCAATCGGAACTTCTCGGGTAATTCCGTAATCCTTCATCATCATTCATTGGTGAAGCATTCATCACCGAGGTATTCCGAATGGGTCAGCGGTTTTGACGTTATATATATAGCGTTAGTCACTTTGGCGCCAAAAACCTGGAAATTTTCGAAATACGCCTCATAAATAACTTTTTATTCGATAAATAGAATATATCTCTCAATGGTGTTTATTTATCATCACTTAACTAAGCCGAATATGACGCTCGCCAAGGCTGTCATATCATCTTAGTAAAACTCGTTTATTAAAAGTGATAAACATAAAAACTGATGAATTAGGCCTATCCTCTATAAACAAAATTGATCAGCGATGCCATATTTTTAAACCATTTCCCTCATACAGACGCTTTCTGAAAAACATTGTGGCAAAAGAAGAAAATTGATCATGATGTTTTCCACTTTAGTTCATTGGTTATCCTTTCAATTATAGAGATTTTCCATTGTTTTGACAAAATGTGTTCAAAGTCGTCTGCTGCAGATTTCTTGTATGAGGGAAAGGGTTAACAGAGGTCAGGATCAGGTCATTATTGCATACTTTCATATTGTTCCGTTCACTTTGCATTGAAGAAAGTGTTCATGATTTTTTTCGATCATGACCTGTGTCAAGGAGTGATCATGACCGTAGATAAGGACGTGCGAAAATTCTGCATAATAACATGCTAGGAACTACTTTTTTTATGTAAACAAACATAGCTTACATAAAATATCATTATTATTCCTCACCTGACTTTGTAATGTTAAATTCTCATATACGAAATATCTTGATCAAGGACAATTTCTTACTGTTTCATGCTAACAGTACTTTTTTGACCGGATAACAGTCTAAAAACGTGCGTCTAAAATGTTGCTAATGCACGTGCATGACGTCATTTAAAAAAAATTACGTCACCGTTATAACCTATAATATTAACGATACTAGGGTCGGATATTTACCTCGTACTATGTGAGAATCAATTAGTGAAAATTAATCAGACCGCCGACTAAAAGTCGGTCCAATGAACTAGAAGATATACGTTCCTATCTACGTAAGACCGCCTCGGTGGTGTAGTGGTAGAGCGCGCGCCCCTGTTGCGGGAGATCGCAGGTTCAATCCCTGGCCGGGTCATACCAATGGCTTTAAAAAGTGGTAGCAACGGTTTTTTTTTCACCTTGACGCTAAGGATTGTTGGGTTAGCATTACGAATGAGTCGGTAGTGTCGGGATGATTGGACCAGTAGTACTGCATGGTACATGTAACTTAACCTGGAAATGACTTAATATAAAAGAAACGTTTTTGAAAACGGCGTGAAACAATAGCACAAAACACAAATCGCATATGCATTCACCAAAGTGTTTACGTAGTGTACCAGTGTATTGGACCGAGTGATGTATTCAGAGCCCTCGGTCAAATAACGTTCATTATACCCGATCAAATTTCGGTCAAAGGCGTAGTCCTAATATTATTATAAATAGGCTTACATACCGATGGAGAGTTGTTCGTTAATTTGAGAGGTTCATGTATTCTCGTTTTGGATATGTATAGTGCATGAAGGTTAGTGTGTGGGTTTGTTCACATTAAATTTGTTACCTCCGATATTTGACTACGACTCTGATAGAATATCAATATTAAATCCGAATATGTGTTTGATAATAAATATGTTGATTAATTATTTGCCAAATAATGTCCATTTTACTGGTGATAGAGATAGTTTCATATGTATATGCTAAATGTGAAATATCCGGTGATATTAATAGTTCTTCTTCTGATTCTACAACAACTTCTACGTCTACTACTTCTACTACTATTACTATTACTACTACTTCTACCACTATTACTACTACTACTACTACTACTACTACTACTACTACTACTACTACTACTACTACTACTACTACTACTACCACCACTACTACTACTACTACTACTACTACTACTACTACTACTGCTACTACTACTATTACTACTACTACTACTATTACTACTTCTACTACTACTACTACTACTACTACTACTACTACTACTACTACTACTACTGCTACTACTACTATTACTACTACTTCTACTACTACTACTACTACTACTATTACTACTACTACTTCTACTACTACTACTATTACTACTACTACTACTATTACGACTACTACTACTTTTATTATTATCATTATTACTAGTGTAAGTAGTAATACGTTAAGTTAGAACCACGCGGCTAAGATGTTCAATATTACCCATGATTGACGAACGACATATTGACTAACGCCATTCGACTTGACACCAATGGGTTAAATAGTATATATGAGAAACTGGTCCTGTAATAATGTTGCGTTGACTACGTCTGCTAGAAAGTCGTAAAGCACATGATGAGGTGAATTGTTATACTTGATATAACTGAAAAAATGATGAAAATTTGTTGTATTAGATATGCACAAGAAAGACATAGATAGATTTTATTTGACTTATACAAATACATGTATCTCATTATTTACATACATTTACAAAAAGCAAATTTATACGTGAACATCAAATAATAATCCAAAATAACTGAAAAATTCCTGATTTTAGTAAAGCTAAAAAATAGCTTATACTAAATATAGAACATTTAACCTTTAACTTAAAGCAGTTTAGAAGAGTGCGGATATAACAATTGTTGAAATATATATATTATTCTATATACATACTGTCAATCACTTACATATATATAGGGACGTAGATAAGAGGGATAGGTAACTAAACTGTATACTAAAATATCACCCATGCCAACATATTTTAGCAAGTTAAACTAAAAGACTATTCAAGATATGAAAATAAAAAAATAAAAATTCTGGAAGTTTAAACATTCTTCTATTGCAGTAGATAAAAATATTTTAATATACTACAGGTTTTGATAATATGTTATCCTTATAAAAAATGTCAGTCTATTAATTTTTGAAAAAAAATATATAATTCAGAAATCCCAATATCTGTGTCTTTTAAACCGGTCAGTGTTCAAAATACAGAGACATTCGAGTTGTTTATTGTATCTCTAACTTAGGTTGAAATGATAACTTTCAGAATATGTATGTTCTGTTCATTCATAGTTTTATTTGCTACAAAATGTGAAAATTTGGACAATTTTATTTCTATGTGTGATATTTTAACCAGACAACAGGTGTACAGGTGGAGTTGCCTATCCCTCTTATCTATGTCCCTGATATATAACTTCAAATGTCATCTAATTCAGATGATATGAAGCTTATATATATATATATATATATATATATATATATATATATATATATATATATATATATCCAGGCGAAATACTTACCACTGATTGATGCTCAGTCTAGAATGAAGGTGTCTATACTGTGTTCATGAATAATTGCTTGGCCACATCGAATGGGTAAAGAGCACTCGAAGTGGTCTCGTAAGATATCGATTTGACCACGCTACTTGTCCGGACTATTCTGCCAGACTATAGGAGTCGTGGGTTCGAATCCCAGTTCGGTCAATCATTTTTGCGGATGCTTGACAATTTAAGCCATTGTTACAAGCAGGGGCGTAGCTCCCTTCAGGCACTGTAGGCACGTGCATACACATTTTTTCTCAAAATGCCCCAAAACGCAGCTGCGGCGATAGACATCTGCGTAATGTATCTACCAGATCAGCCTGCAATGTCCGCGCAGACTGATCCGGCCGACACATTCCGTATTAGTGGGAAAGATGTATAGAGTAATTATTCCTGAAAAAGAAAATCGACAGGAGGCGAAAAGTGTCTATCCGGGTAGGCCTGTGTGGCATGCTTAGGCTTATCCGGGTCGATACTTTACGCAGAGTCCACAATGTTGATTTTCTCACGAGAAGGCCTACACATTGATAATTGCAAAGCTACGCCCCTGACAAGCGTGACTTGTCTTCAATAATATATGTACGAAGGTAAACCCTTGGTCTGGGATAAATGTAGAGTGGAACATTTGTGTGAGAAAGCCTTGAAGCAAACGCTATAAGAAGTGGTCGTCAAGATATTGCAATATAGTATTGGTTTGTACGGTATTTTACACCGCTTTAAAACAAAAACAGTTATATTACGGCCTTTTCTTGGTTCGCTACCCGTACTACTGGTCCATTCATCCCGATACCATAGCCAGTCAGTCGTAATGCTAAGCCCGCAACCCTGAGAGCAAAGGAGGGCGGCCATCACTACCATGTCTAAAGTCTTTAGTATGACCCGCAATGAATACTTGACTACGGGTAATGCAGAGGAAAATAATTGTCAGTGTCGACGATATACTTCGTTATCTGTCTGCAAGCCCAACAGTCAGTCTTCAAGAATAAATTCTAGAATTTTCACCAACATTTTGTCAATTTTAACGGTCACCATAGTCCCTGTCCATAAACATTATATATTATATACTCAATGATAAAATATAGAGATTTCCCAACTTGAGAAAACCTATAACATGCTTTTTGTCTGCTGACTGAGCAATATCGCCTAGTGTGCGATATAGCTCACTAGCCGGATTTTCGGAACTACTTTTTTTTATCTATAATTTTAACACTGAAACACTTCTTAAACTCCGTTCTTCACTACTTAACACTTTCATTTCTATGATGAACAGTTAAATTATCCACAATTGCACTTTTAAATCCGCAAATAAGAGCTTGAATCGACATGACACATTATTTCAATCAATGTTTACACATTTGTCGGTGCGCGCGTAGTGACGTCACTGCAAACCTGGCAGATTAAGTCATTCAGATCTTTCCGCTTCTGAGCTAAAAATAAATGAGCTGCACAGGGGTATTGTCGTTTACAAATGAAAATTATCGCCGAGTATATAATATATAGTTTAATAAACATTGTTTTCATGATTTGAGAATTAAATCCCTCGTGAAAGAGATTCTTGCATATAAAAGTTCGTGCGCTATGGCGCACTCGTTTTTATATCGCAAGAATCTCTTCCACTTGGGATTTAAATCCCGTATCATGAAAACAATGTTAATTAAACTCTATTTAAGGCCTCAACAATCGTCGGACGTTAAACTGTCCAAGATTCGGGCAAAATGTCATCTCGTTTACACACATCTCTGACATTTCGTAACAACGAGTACGACGTGACGTCAACCTATTGATATGACGACGCGGTTTCAATTAGTATGTCATCGATGGCGTTAGAAAAATTGAAAATTAAATTTGATCATAGCAGCAGTTGAATGGTCAATCGTGGGGTGTCATTGTTTAAACGGTAGTTAATATTTAAGATAAACGCCAAGAGATCGAAAGTCCGTTGAAGATACACACGCTCGAAGTGTCCTATGCTAGAACATATTACTTAATAAAAAGCACTGCAGTGCTGACGGCCTGGGCGCTGCTATAAGGTTGAATTTTGCCACGCTTTTTCTTTTTTACTATTAACTGTTCGACGCACGGGGCCTACAGCACCCACCCCCCCCTCCCCCCCCCCCCCCCCCCCCCCCCCAGTGTAATCCGTCACTGTATTTTTCACGTGACTTCTTTCTTTTTTTCCGTTCCTCTTCGCGAATGTTAATAATCTTAACAAGCGTCCATATTTTGACCTCTCGGCGCATTAATTTCTAAAGTATTTCTTAAACTTATATTGGAGTACTCACGCCTTAAGTTTTTCACTTTTTCACTGATGATCCAACAACATTTAAAATTATATTTTTGCGGGAGATCCTAACCTTTTAAATGCAGTTTTTTTCTCGCACAGTTTCTCATGCGTTGTTTGGTGCTAACAGCAATTGGCAGCTGCCAACTCCGAAAAAAATGGTACTACTACTACTATGACCAGGGGCTAAAGCCCCAGGCCATAAAATGGTATTTAGCCCGAAGCCAAATTTTGTACATTTTCATGACTATCAATTGACTGTTTTTTCAACATTTACTGCCAAAACAGTTTTGAACTATTTACTACGTACTTTGTTTTCACAATAAGCAAAACATTTGAAGAAGTTTCAACATTTCAAAATTTTTATCTCAATCTTGAGTTCAGCATCTTTAACTGCATAGTGGTTGGTGGCACCATCGTAGACCAATGTTACGGAACTTGTTGTATGATTGACTTAATTAACCCTTTCCCTCATATAGACGCTTTCTGACGCCTCTTCAGCAGACGGCTTTTTGAAAACATAGTGACAAAAGAAGAAATTGCACAAAACGTGCAATTTCTCCTTTTGCCACAATGTTTTCCACTTTTTGTCATCGGTTATCCATTGAATTATAGACATTTTCTATTTTTGACAAAATATGTTCAAAAGTCGTCTGCCGCAGAATGATCGTATGAGGGAAAGGGTTAACTTTAACACCAGTATAGCCGGACCCTATATATTGCGCTGAGTGAAACATTGTGACAGAAACAGAAATTATTCATATCGACACAATTTTGTTCTGCTGCAAACGTGCCTAACTGTTTGTTGGAAAGTGTTAATAGTTGATGTTGCCATGGGAACACTGTTGTTAAGGAGTCCAATCGGCTTAGACTACAATTGGAGAACAAAGAAATGCAAGTTTAGATTTTGCTAATATAACCAATTATACAAAAATCTGGCCAATTCAGTCTCTCCAACACAGAGCTCTAGGTAAGAGGCGTTGTGCATGTTCTAAAATCCTTTTTTGATCCTCTAACCCTATGTTGTGGGTACCCACAAGAATCGTCTCAGTGAGGGTTGAGGGAAAGGGGCTTAACTATAGAATTTCAACAAAATATGCCTTATATTTTTTTCCAGGGGGTGCATGCCCCCGGACCCCCTTATTGCCTTCACATTTATTTCAGTAAAGCTACGCCCCTGACTAGTATGCTATTTTATAGCCAACTAGGAGTTTAATTCTTAGAAAGAATGTAGTAGGAAAATTATTGCGGAAAAGGGAGAATAGGCTTAAAATCGGTCTAGGTCTTTATGCTCCAACATAATCAATGAGGATTACGATTTAGCTGCAGGGGCAGTATTTAAAGCCAAGCTATAATAGAAAGATCCGCTTATATCTCAGGGCGCCGCAAACTCAACGGAGGTTGGATGAACTCTTCATTTTGAAGGTGTCGCCAAACATGTCGGGGTTCAGCTTCCAAACTGACAGATTAATTCGAGTTTTGAGGGCTTATGCCCAGCGATTATATGTGTTGCGTAATGGATTGCATAAATCTAAGCAGGTTTGATATTTCAAATACAAAACATTTTAATAATTCATGTTCGAGTCGTAAACAATGACCGATTCTCAAGACCGGTAAAATAACTTCATTCCGGATGTGTATAATTTCGGATAGTCATTAATTCCTTATGATAATTCATGTTTAATTAAACTATTTTGGCATTTTCCTGATGCAGTCGATTCTTAATGACTGTTATGTCTATAGAGCAGACGATATTTTACAACATATTAGGGGGTGGGGGATAAATTTCTATTTTTGTTTTGGAAAATTAATGTTATCTGCATTAATGATTAATTTTAAAGGTTTGACCAGGGACACTATATTACAGGGATATGAAACGCGTGCGGTTTCATCAGCCTTATCAGTAATATGTTGGCCTCACTTCGTACAGGTATCGGCCATTTTGATTTACCCATTCCGATAGATAACGACCTTCACTTGCGTATGATAACGGTTACTTGCGTGTAAATACGGCTGTTTTCGTTGATTTTCTAGGGCTCTTTACAGTAACCAGGGACACAAAATATAGACTCCCAGCATATTTATTTCATATATACCTGCCACGATTCTTCGAATTCTTTAAAAAGTTCCAAGCGAAGTAAAAAAAAATTGCTGTTTTAGGGGTTTATGACACTGCGTGTACCTCCCTGATATTTGAGAACGTCGAAAGAGAGATATTTACTAATGGGTTAAAAAAGCTGTCCAAATATGACCTTATAATTATCATATTAAAAGATAAATTTAGAGGTCTGCTTTGATATTCTCCGTCCTTTTGTTTTTTAAATGATTTCAATGCAAGCTGGTGATAATTAGACCTTCACTTGCGTATGATAACGGTTACTTGCGTGCAAATACGGCTGTTTTCGTTGATTTGCTAGCGCTCTTTACAGTAACCAGGGACACAAAATATAGACAAAAGATTCAAATTTGTGTAAAATAATTTATTCTTTATCAAGAAGTCTTAGTCAAGTGGTATTTTAATCTTTTCAAAATAAAAACAATAACTGGTTATTACAATACATTATTTTTTTATTAAAACAATCGTTTGATGGAAAAACAGATTGTTATTGAAAACATGAGATTATCTCTTGATTGAGGTGGCCCAAAACAATAAAATATATGCAATTCTAAAGAGGTCTATAATATCACACTGACCAGATGGCAGGGTGACTTATGTTATGTAACATTATGCAATCATTTCCTGTCGTGTTCCTGTCGTGTTCCATATGTGTTGGTTACATACTAATTAATTGGTTTTATAACCCTTTCATTGTTCATACAGGGAAATGGGCTAATTGGTAATTAAACTCTTATTAATAACCCTTCTCGACATTCAAACATCTGCAGCAGACAAATTCGAATTCATACTTGGCCATTCATTTTGCAAATATATCTAAGATTGTACATGTAATTATGATTTAATAAAAAAGGGCAAACCATTTTTTTAAAGGAAAAAAAATGCTCAAGAATCTTGACAATCATTTTTGGATGCAGCACACGACTTTTGAAAACAGTACAACAAAAGGAGAAATTGTTCATAATGGCTCCTTTTGTCACAATGTTTTTAACTTTATTCAACACTTGTTCTTTGATATTTTGTCTATGATGTTCTAGGTCGTCTACTGCAGATTTGTTTTATGTGAGAAAGGGTTAACTTTCACTTTCATTCATATACCAATATTTTAATACATGTTACGTATATACATTCATTCATGTACCAATGTTTTAATATTATACTGTATATCATATAATTATTGATTTCCTAGCTTTCTTTGCTAAAGGAGTGCATTTGTTTTTCGTTTTCTTTGGCCTCCTGCCAATTCGTCCCCTTCTGCTGCCATGAAGTTTGCCCATTCTGAAATAAATTAACATTGAATAATGATTATACACTTTGCCTTCGTTGTTAAAACAGGGATATATTTCATTGATTAAAAACCTTATATCATGAATTAATTGTTGGAAAGTTACACACAAATCTAGGTACCCATAATTTTCATTAATTGGTCGCCCTTTGTTAAAATTTATCCGCGTTTTTCTCAGTTTTTAACAATTCTAGGTGAATCTCGGCATACAACAGGTTTGTGAAAATAATTTAAACCAACATTGATCATTCAACATTATCAATCGGACCTTTAAATGTATATATATTGGCAATATAGAACCGCAAATCATGTTTTGTATAAACCCGATTCGTTATTTTTCTAAATGTCCGCCATTTTTTTAAAATTTCATCGCATTTTTTCTCAGACAATATTAGATTCTCCATTGAATACATACAGGTTTGTAAAATAATTTAAACCAAGATTGATCAGTTAACATTTACAATCTGACCTTTGAATGTGTTTATAACAGCAATATTTAACAGTAATTGATGTTTTGCATAGCCCCTATTTGTTATTTTGACAAAATGGCCGTCATCTTTTTTAAAATTCATCGCATTTTTTCACAAGTTTTCACAAACAATTCTAGAAAATTTCCGGCAAACATCAGCTATATTAAAATAACAGGGCCACAGTTTGGCCAATGATCTTTTATAATATAACATTGAAATGTGTTTATAACGGCAATATAGAACACATGGCGGTCCCCCGCATAGCCTATATTCTTCGTTTTGAATTTTTTGACCACAATTTTGTTAAATTTCATCGCATTTTTTATCATTTTTTCTCTGACAATATTAGATTCTTCATTGCATACAACAGATTTGTAAAAATAATTTAAACCAAGATTGATCATTTAACTTTTACAATCTGACCTTTCAATGTATTTACAAAGGCCACATTGAACAGTAAATGGTGTTTTGCATAGCCCCGATTCGTTATTTTGACAAAATGGTCGTCATCTTTTTTAAAATTCATCGCATTTTTTCACAATTTTCACAAACAATTCTAGAAAATTTCCGGCAAACATCAGCTATATTAAAATAACAGGGCCACAGTTTGGCCAATGATCTTTTATAATATAACATTGAAATGTGTTTATAACGGCAATATAGAACACATGACGGTCCCCCACATAGCCTATATTCTTCGTTTTGAATTTTTTGACCACAATTTTGTGGAAAATATCGACTTCAAAAACTCATTGCAATAACTATCATTTTTTGTTTAAATACAAGCTCAAAGTTAACGTAAATGTAAGAAAAAAAGATAGAAATTATGTTATGTACTTACATTCTCGGTTATTCCTTTTTAAACTTATTAATTTTAATAAAACATCCGTCTATCTACATCGATAGCCATCGCGGAAATGAATGTACGAAGTGGATAATGACCAGAGCGGCTAATGACCGCTTTTCTTACAGCGAGTCGAAGATAACGGAGCTTATCGATGCGTTTCATATCCCTGTAATATAGTGTTCATTAAGACTAAGAGTTGAAATTTTTGTTGTAAAAGGAAAAATACTAGCAATTTTCATTTTTACTACAATATCTTTAACTGTCATTGTTGCTCTTAAACTGCAGAGAGACACTGTCAGGCAAGGCGTTAATCCTCTCCCTCATACGACAATTCTGCAGCAGACGACTTTCGAACATATTTTGTCAAAACATAGAAAATCTCTATAATTAAATGGATAACCTATGACTAAAAGTGTAAAACATTGTGGCAAAAGGAGAAATTGCTTGTTTTGAGCAATTGCTTCTTTTGTCACTATATTTTCAAGAAGCTGTCTGCTGCAGATGAGGGAAAGGGTTAAGCAGTTGCACCATATGTCACATCCCCAGCAGACGACCTAAAACATCTATATATGGAACATTTCTATAAATGAAAGTATACTTATTGAAAAGAGTTCAATTGAAAACATTGCTAGTAGTAATTGATAATCGTGAACAATTTCTCTTTTGCTAAGTTTTGCAAAAAAAATCAAAGCTTGTCTGCAGCAGATGTGTCAAATTGCATCTGCATGTGCAAAACTTTTAAAGGGACAAAACTTATGTTATTTTAGTGTCTGGCTAAGCCAAGATCCAAAGTAATATGGATGTGGACCTTACCATTTATACCTACAGTGATACCTACAGTGCACTGTTGGAGCATTCCTGGATTGGGATCATGGGGCAACACGGAAGGTATAATAAAACAGAAAATCTTCTCAATGATTTCTTTGACCCTTTCCCACATACATGTAACAACAAATCAGTAGCAGTTGACTTTGTAAATATCTAAACATAGCTATAAAAAATATTTTTAAGGGAAATTTTAATTATTGAAATGAGTTTAAAGCATTGTGGCTAAAGGTGAAATTGCTCATGAGCAATTTCTCCTTTTGCCACAAAGTTTTCAAAGGTCGTCTGCTAAAGAGTTGTCAGAACGCGCCTGTATACGTGGGAAAGGGTTAACTGTTTATCTGATTTGAAATGTGATTTCTTTCTGTGTTTGTAATTTAGATGGATATTGATGCATCTGTGAGAGACTACTATTTAAAACCAAGTGGCAAAACGAAAAATTGCTCATAATGAACAATTTTCTTTTTACCACCAATGGTTTCTTTTCATTTTGTTTAGTTGTACTTCCATATATATATATATATATATATATATACTTATGTTTTTTACAAAGAGATATATAGGGGAAAACTTTGAAAATCTTCTTGTCTGAATTCAAAAGGCCTAGAGCTTAAATATTGTGTGTAGTATTTTCTAGTTGTGCTCTACCAAGATTGTTCAAATTTGTCCCTGACTTCAACATTGGCTTGCCCCAGGGTCACCTGTTTTTCTATAATGGTGAAAACTTTGAAAATCTTCCTGTCTATAAACAGAAAGGCCTAGAGCTTTGGTGTGCAGCATTTTCTTGTGGTCCTCTACCTAGATTGTTCAAACTATGTCTCTGGGCGCAATTGCCCCACCCTGGGGTCAGCTGTTGTACATAGAGATACAAAGGGAAACACTTTGGATTGTATTTGTCTTAAGCAAAAAGGTAGGGGAAAACTTGTTTTAAGGTGTGTCAGTTGGTAAAAAACAACACATTGCCTTAAAGGGCAGGGTTAGTTGGCCGGATTGCTCTAGCAATTCCAGTCTATAGATTAGCGATGTCCGTCTGTCTGTCTGTCCGTAAACATTTTGGTTAAAAGTTTCAGGTTGAGGCAAAATCTCAGCACTGGAAAGGGTTACAAACTTTAAACTTTGCCTGAAGGTAACCAGTAACAAGTTCTATTGATTTCTATGGTTACTTTGACCTTGGTTTGTCGATTTTCAAGGTCAAATTGCCGACAATCCGGCCTTACTGTCTTCAGTGGTTTCTTTGTTTTCACTACATTCTTATTTGTGGATTTTTTTTTAATTTTCTTGAACAAAATGGGCCCTCTTGGCGTAGCCGCAGCGTAACATTTGTTATCTGTATAGCCCTGGGGCAGCAGGAGGTCAGAATATAATATTCTTTTCCAGTATTCATCATCATCTTCATTATTATAATTTTTCACTCATCACCTCAATTACTTACTAAGGTCCCAATTAACCTCTTTGTGTAACAGTACCTTAACCCTTTCCCTCATATAGACGCTTTCTGATGCCTCTGCAGCAGATGGCTTTTTGAAAACATAGTGACAAAAGAAGAAATTGCTCAAAACGAGTAATTTCTCTTTTTGCCACAATGTTTTCCACTTTTAGTCATAGCTTATCCATTCAATTATGGAGATTTTCTATTTTTTGACAAATATGTCGTCTGCAGCATTGTTGCATGAGGGAAAGGGTTAAGCACTATTCAAACAAACAAAATATGACATAATATGTTCAAAGTCGTCTGCTGCAGAATTGTCGTATGAGGGAAAGGGTAAAAACTCTTTTATTCTCTAACAAAATGATAGGTTTACTTATTTCAGGTGAGTAATCCTCTTGATGAAGGCCCTCTTGTTTAATTTGTTTCTCTTATACAAGAGGAAATAATGTTCATGTTTGTTTTTGTTTCTTTTATACAACTACAATTAGAAGTTCATGCTTTACATTATGGACCTAACAGGAAACTAACTCAAGGTTTGAAAAACGTCCCTGTCTTGTTACAATGGTATAGTACCTATTTCCTTGTAATGTTTATGTAGTGCGATATGAAGTAAGTTTTAAAAAAGATTTAAAAAAAAAAGAGGGAGCGGAGCTACCAGTAAATTTTGATATACTTTTCAGGGTTTTCATTAAGAGGCCTCAAACCAATTTATGGTTGGCTCAAAACAGTCCAGATTGGAAAAATTGCTGAACAAAAATTGACAGAATTATTTTTAATGATCCTGTGTGATGCACTTTGTCTAAATGCTCTACCTCTTATATATACTTTACAATTTAGGAATCCACTGTGGTTGAGTGGTTATCATTGGGGATTTGAAACCGGGCGTCCCGGTTTCGATCCCCAGTCGCAGCACGACGGTCATGGTGGAGTGCCCTTGGGCAAAGCACATTTTCTAGCCTAGTACTGGTTTGTTTATCCAGGGATCATGAATAAGTGAACGGCGTAAAACCCCAATAAAAAAACCAAAAAACAAAAAATGTACTCATTTTCTTAACCCTTTACCACATACAAAAAATCATCAGCAGACGACGTTGAAAAACATCTAGTTAAAAATATGAAACAACTCTATAAATGAAAGTATTATTGTTGATTAAAGTTGAAAGCATTGTGGCAAAAGGAAAAATTGCTTGTTTTGGGCAATTTCTTCTTTTGTCATAATGTTCTCAAAAAGCCGTCTGCAGCAGAGGCGCCAGAAAGCGTCTATATGAGGGAAAGGGTTCATGAAAACCCTGACTTTCAATTGTGTTCCTGTTTGTTACGAATGACTATCGATGTTTCTACACATGTCATTGCAATTATTTAACCCCGTCATTAGACAAAACTGCAGCAGACGACTTGAAATAAAGCTAGGAAATATTATTCAAGACTTAATATAAAGGAAATAATGATTTTTAGCTCGACTATTCGAAGAATATGAGAGCTATACTACTCACCCTGGCGTCGGCGTCGGCGTCGTCGTCGGCGTCGGCGTCCACGTCACACTTTGGTTAAGGTTTTGCATGCAAGTTCTAAAATACTACATGTATTGCATTGAAACTTTCTACAACCCTACCAAACTATCACACCAATGTAGATTATCAAGTTAGATAACTCTGTCCTGCATTTTATGCAAGTTATGGCCCTTTTTTACTTAGAAATTCTGGTTAAAGTTTTGCGTGCAACTAAAGTAAGAGTCCATATCTCAGTATTTACTTGATGCATTGCATTGAAACTGTCTACAACCCTACCCAACTATCCCACCTATGTAGATTATCAAGTAAGATAACTCTATCCTGCACTTTATGCAAGTTATGGCCCTTTTTTTACTTAGAAATTCTGGTTAAAGTTTTGCGTGCAACTAAATTAAGAGTCCATATCTCAGTATTTACTTGATGCATTGCATTGAAACTTTTTACAACTCTACCCAACTATCACACCTATGTAGATTATCAAGTAAGATAACTCTATCCTGCACTTTATGCAAGTTATGGCCCTTTATTTACTTAGAAATTCTGGTTAAAGTTTTGCGTGCAACTAAATTAAGAGTCCATATCTCAGTATATACTTGATGCATTGCATTGAACCTTTATACAACCCTACCCAACTATCACACCTATGTAGATTATCAAGTTAGATAACTCTATCCTGCATTTTATGCAAGTTATAGCCCTTTTTTTACTTAGAAATTCTGGTTAAAGTTTTGCGTGCAACTAAATTAAGAGTCCATATCTCAGTATTTACTTGATGCATTGCATTGAAACTTTCTACAACCCTACCCAACTATTACACCTGTGTATATTATCAAGTATGATAACTCTATTCTGCATTTTATGCAAGTTATGGTCCTTTTTTTTCTTAGAAATTCTGGTTAAAGTTTTGCGTGCAACTAAATTAAGAGTCCATGTCTCAGTAAATACTTGATGCATTGCATTGAAACTTTCTACAACCCTACCCAACTATCACACTTGTGTAGATTATCAAGTATGATAACTCTATCCTGCATTTTATGCAAGTTATGGCCTTTTTGGACTTAGAAATTCTGGTTAAAGTTTTGCATGCAACTACATAAAGAGACCATCTCTTAGTAAACTACTTGATGCATTGCATTGAAACTTTATACAGCCCTTACCAACCATCACATCTATGTAAACAATCAAGTATGATTACTCTATCCAGCATTTTATGCAAGTTATGGACCTTTTTGGACTTAGAAATTCTGGTTAAAGTTTTGCAACTACATTTAGAGTGTAATCTCAGTTACAACTTGAAAAATTGCATTGAAACTTTATACAACCTTTCCCAATTGCACAACTATAAACACAACCAATTAAGATAACTCTATCCTGTATATGGTGCAAATTGTTGCCGTTTTTTTACTTAGAAATTATGGTTAAAGGTTTGCGTTAAACTACATTAAGAGTCAATATCTTAGTAACTACTTGATGCATTCCATTGAAAGGTTATACAACCCTTTCTAACCATCACACCTATGAAAATAATCATGTTAAATAACACTATCCAGCATATAATGCAAATTATCACCCACTAAGAAATTGTGGTTAATGTTTTGCATGCAACTACATTAGAGTCCATTATCTCAGTAACTTAAATAAGTGGTGGAATAGTCGAGCGCGCTGTCCTCCGACAGCTCTTGTTTTAATAGAGTTGAAATCATTGTGGCTAAAAGGGAAATTTCTCATTTTGAGCAATGTATTCTTTTGTCACAAAGTTTACAAAAGATGTCTGCTGCAGTGGTGTCAGAAACTATCAGTATAAGTGAAATATGAAATAATAATTTGAAAAATAGATTGAGTTAGGCTGGTAACTTTTAAACATTAGAATTTTAAAAAAAAAATCAGATTTTGTAATATATTATGAATATGATTGATATGAAATTTAATTATATATTATGATTGATTATCACAGAATGAAAATTCATAAAATACTAACATTGATTGTTGGAAGAAAAAATAATATATATTATGATTGATTGAAGACATTAAACAACCATTGCATGATAAAACTTAAAATTTTCTTTTCCAAATAGCGCTTATCAGAGACCGTAAAATGGATATCTAAAGAGGCATAGCATTCTTTATTCTTTCTTTAATTTCTTTAATTTCTTTTTGCAAGTGCACCTAAATATGAAATGTGGGATAAGCTATTTTGATCACTTTCTGTCTCGTCATTATCGGCCTGTCTGTCCGTCTGTCCATCCACATTTTACTGTAAACAACTTCTCCTCCTAACCCAATTGACTAATTGCTACCTTCACACAAGTGGCAACAGATGACTTGGAAAAACTCTATGCGAAAATATGGAGAATATCTCAAAATGAAATTATAATCATTTAATAGAGTTGAAAACATTGTTGGAAACGGTGAAATTTCACATTGTGAGCAATTTCTTCTTTTGTCACATAGTTTTCAGAAGTTCTCTGCTGCAGATGCGTATAAATGCATCAGCGTGTGGGAAATGTTTAACCCTTTCCCACATACAACAAATCTGCAGCAGACAACTTTGAAAACAAACACAAACAATTTTGGAAACTCCCTTTAAATGAAAGTTCAATAATTACAGTTGAAAACATGGTGACAAAAGGAAAAAGTGCCCTTTTTTAGCAATTTCTTCTTTTGGTGACAAGTTTTCAAAACGCTGTCTGCTCTAGAGGCGTCAGAAAGCGTCTCTATATGGGAAATGTTTAACTAGAAATAACTGGTCCTATATATTAATAAAATATTTCACATGATCATTTCTTGTGAAAGATTCTGAAAGTGCTTTATAGCACTGTTTATATTGTTTTAACCCTTTCCAACATACAGATGCTTTCTAATGTTTCTTCAGCAGATGACTTTTGAAAACATTGTGACAAAAAGGAAATGGCTAATAATGTGCAATTTATCCTCTTGTCACATCGTTTTCAACTTTATTCAATAATCCTTCTTTCATTTATGAACTTAATGTTTTCAAAGTCTTTTGTTGCAATTTTTGTGTATGTGGGTATTTAGAAAAGAAATTGCAGTTCGACTCTTTCCTACATACAACAAATTTTCCGAGGACGACTTTGAAAACATCTGGACGAAAATGTGAAAAATCTCTGTAAGTGAAAGTATAATTATTGAATAAAGTTGAAAACATTGTGAAAATAAGAGCAAATGCTCATTATAACGTAATTCTGCTTTTGTCACAATGTTTCCAAAAGTTAGCTGAAGAGGCATCAAAATGGGTCTATAAGTGGGGGAAAGGTTAATTATAATAGTTATAGTTCTTTTAATTTTTCAAGGTCTCCAAATCAAACATTATGAATATAACACTGTCTTGATATATCATATAATAATTTATGTAATTATATTTAAATAGAATTATAAATTTGGTGATCCCAGGGGAGAAATCTTTTCATTATTGTGATGTTCATTTGCTTTAGTTTTTGCCCTATGCTAATATGACCCTGCATGCATTTATGTATGTATGAATATAACAACAAATCTGAGATGAAAATATTGTGGTTTAATGTGTCTGCATTGTGTAGAATGTTTAACCCTTTCCCTCGTACGACAATTCTGCAGCAGACGACTTTGAACGTATTCTGTCAAAACATAGAAAATCTCTATAATTGAATGGATAACCTATGACAAAAAGTGGAAAACATTGTGGCAAAAGGAGAAATTGCACGTTTTGTGCAATTTCTTCTTTTGTCACTATGTTTTCAAAAAGCTGTCTGCTGCAGAGGCGTCAGAAAGCGTCTTTATGAGGTTTCGAAAGGGTTAATTAATTATGCTGAACATGTTTATAATTGATTAAAGTGAACTTGGCATGCCAACCAGTTCCTGGACATAATATACATGTATTGAAGAAGAATATCATTTTAGCAAGTTAATTTAACCATTTCCCACATGAACATGTAATGAATTAATAGATATGAAAACATTGTGGTAAAAGGAGAAGTTGCTCATCATGACCAAATGACCAATATCTCCTTTAGCCACAATGTTTTCAAAAGATGTCTCCTGCAGATGCATCAAGACGTGGCTGCAAGTGGATTAGGATTAAATAGATGACTGTAATAACAGGATAAAAGGCTAAAAGTCAATCTTCCCCTATGTATATTGACACATCTGCAGCAGAAGGCTTTTTAAAACATTTATGACAAAAGGATGAATTGCTCATGACGAGCAATTTTTAACTCTTTCACACAATTTTACACTCATTTTCAATAACTTTACTTCTATTTGTAAAAAAAGTTCCATTTTTGCAAGGTCACCTATCAGCTGAGCTGCATATTTTTTATGCAGGAAAGGGTTAACCGGATTACATATTGCACCTTATAACACTAACAGTGGTGTCCATGCAAGCTGCATTTCCTAGCAACCGCGTTAAACCCTTTCCCACTTACAGATGAATTTAGAAGTACATAGCTTACGGTGCCAGTTACTATGTTGTCACGATATTGTTGCGAGCTCGTTACTAGCTTGTCGCGAGCTCGTTACTATCTTGTTGCGAGCTAGTTACTAGCTTGTTGCGAGCTTGTTATTATCTTGTTGCGAGCTCGTTACTAGCTTGTTGCGAGCTCGTTACTAGCTTGTTGCGAGCTTGTTATTATCTTGTTGCGAGCTCGTTACTAGCTTGTCGTGAGCTCGTTACTAGCTTGTTGCAAGCTAGTTACTATCTTGTTGCGAGCTAGTTACTATCTTGTTGCGAGCTCGTTACTAGCTTGTTGCGAGCTTGTTACTAGCTTGTTGCGAGCTCGGTACTAGCTTGTTGCGAACTTGTTACTAGCTTGTCGCGAGCTCGTTACTAGCTTGTCGTGAGCTCGTTACTAGCTTGTTGCAAGCTAGTTACTATCTGGTTGCGAGCTCGTTAATAGCTTGTTGCGAGCTTGTTACTAGCTTGTTGCGAGCTCGGTACTAGCTTGTTGCGAGCTCGTTACTAGCTTGTTGCGAGCTCGTTACTAGCTTGTTGCGAGCTAGTTTCTATCTTGTTGCGAGTTCATAGCTTGTTGCGAGCTAGTAACTAGCTTGTTGCGAGTTAGTTACTAGCTTGTTGCGAGTTCGTTACTAGCTTGTTGCGAGCTAGTTACTATCTTGTTGCGAGCTAGTTACTATCTTGTTGCGAGCTTGTTACTAGCTTGTTGCGAGCTAGTTACTATCTTGTTGCGAGCTGGTTACTAGCTTGTTGCGAGCTACTTACTAGGTTGTTGCGAGCTAGTTACTAGCTTGTTGCGAGCTCATTACTAGCTTGTTGCGAGCTAGTTACTAGCTTGTTGCGAGCTCGTTACTAGCTTGTTGCGAGCTGGTTACTAGCTTGTTGCGAGCTCGTTACTAGCTTGTTGCGAGCTAGTTACTATCTTGTTGCGAGCTAGTTACTATCTTGTTGCGAGCTCGTTACTAGCTTGTTGCGAACTGGTTACTAGCTTGTTGCGAGCTCGTTACTAGCTTGTTGCGAGCTGGTTACTAGCTTGTTGCGAGCTCGTTACTAGCTTGTTGCGAGCTAGTTACTATCTTGTTGCGAGCTTGTTACTAGCTTGTTGCGAGCTACTTACTATCTTGTTGTGAGCTGGTTACTAGCTTGTTGCGAGCTCGTTACTAGCTTGTGGCAAGCTGGTTACTAGCTTTTTGCGAGCTCGTTACTAGCTTGTCGCGAGCTCGTTACTAGCTTGTTGGGAGCTCGTTACTAGCTTGTTGCGAGCTCGTTACTAGTTTGTTGCGAGCTAGTTACAAGCTTGTTGCGAGCTCGTTACTAGATTGTTGGGAGCTAGTTACAAGCTTGTTGCGAGCTCGTTACTAGCTTGTTGCGAGCTCGTTTCTATCTTGTCGCGAGCTCGTTTCTTGTTGCGAGCTCGTAACTATCTTGTTGCGAGCTTGTTACTAGCTTGTTGCGAGCTACTTACTATCTTGTTGTGAGCTGGTTACTAGCTTGTTGCGAGCTCGTTACTAGCTTGTGGCGAGCTGGTTACTAGCTTTTCGCGAGCTCGTTACTAGCTTGTCGCGAGCTCGTTACTAGCTTGTTGGGAGCTCGTTACTAGCTTGTTGCGAGCTCGTTACTAGTTTGTTGCGAGCTAGTTACTAGCTTGTTGCGAGCTCGTTACTAGCTTGTTGGGAGCTAGTTACAAGCTTGTTGCGAGCTCGTTACTAGCTTGTTGCGAGCTCGTTTCTATCTTGTCGCGAGCTCGTTTCTTGTTGCGAGCTCGTTACTATTCTATCTTGTCGCGAGCTCGTTTCTTGTTGCGAGCTCGTTACTAGCTTGTTGCGAGCTCGTTTCTATCTTGTTGCGAGCTCGTTACTAGCTTGTCGCGAGCTCGTTTCTATCTTGTTGCGAGCTCGTTACTAGCTTGTCGTGAGCTCATTACTAGCTTGTTGCTAGCTCGTTACTAGCTTGTTGCGAGCTCGTTACTAGCTTGATGCGAGCTCGTTACTCTAATGTTGTGAGCTCGTTACTAGCTTGTTGCAAGCTTGTTACTAGCTAAATGTCGCAAGCTCATTACTATCTTGTTGCGAGCTCGTTACTAGCTTGTTGCGAGCTAGTTACTATCTTGTTGCGATCTCGTTCCTAGCTTGTTGCGAGCTCGTTACTAGCTTGTTGCGAGCTCGCTACTATCATGTTGTGAGCTCGTTACTAGCTTGTTGCGAGTTTGTTACTAGCTTGTTGCGAGCTCGTTACTAGCTTGTTGCGAGCTGGTTACTAGCTTGTTGCGAGCTAGTTACTATCTTGTTGCGAGCTCGTTACTAGCTTGTTGCGAGCTGGTTACTAGCTTGTTGCGAGCTAGTTACTATCTTGTTGCGAGCTCGTTACTAGCTTGTTGCGAGCTCATTACTAGCTTGTTGCGAACTGGTTACTAGCTTGTTGCGAGCTGGTTACTAGCTTGTTGCGAGCTGGTTACTAGCTTGTTGCGAGCTGGTTACTAGCTTGTTGCGAGCTAGTTACTATCTTGTTGCGAGCTTGTTACTAGCTTGTTGCGAGCTACTTACTATCTTGTTGTGAGCTGGTTACTAGCTTGTTGCGAGCTCGTTACTAGCTTGTGGCAAGCTGGTTACTAGCTTTTCGCGAGCTCGTTACTAGCTTGTCGCGAGCTCGTTACTAGCTTGTGGCAAGCTGGTTACTAGCTTTTTGCGAGCTCGTTACTAGCTTGTCGCGAGCTCGTTACTAGCTTGTTGGGAGCTCGTTACTAGCTTGTTGCGAGCTCGTTACTAGTTTGTTGCGAGCTAGTTACAAGCTTGTTGCGAGCTCGTTACTAGATTGTTGGGAGCTAGTTACAAGCTTGTTGCGAGCTCGTTACTAGCTTGTTGCGAGCTCGTTTCTATCTTGTCGCGAGCTCGTTTCTTGTTGCGAGCTCGTAACTATCTTGTTGCGAGCTTGTTACTAGCTTGTTGCGAGCTACTTACTATCTTGTTGTGAGCTGGTTACTAGCTTGTTGCGAGCTCGTTACTAGCTTGTGGCGAGCTGGTTACTAGCTTTTCGCGAGCTCGTTACTAGCTTGTCGCGAGCTCGTTACTAGCTTGTTGGGAGCTCGTTACTAGCTTGTTGCGAGCTCGTTACTAGTTTGTTGCGAGCTAGTTACTAGCTTGTTGCGAGCTCGTTACTAGCTTGTTGGGAGCTAGTTACAAGCTTGTTGCGAGCTCGTTACTAGCTTGTTGCGAGCTCGTTTCTATCTTGTCGCGAGCTCGTTTCTTGTTGCGAGCTCGTTACTATTCTATCTTGTCGCGAGCTCGTTTCTTGTTGCGAGCTCGTTACTAGCTTGTTGCGAGCTCGTTTCTATCTTGTTGCGAGCTCGTTACTAGCTTGTCGCGAGCTCGTTTCTATCTTGTTGCGAGCTCGTTACTAGCTTGTCGTGAGCTCATTACTAGCTTGTTGCTAGCTCGTTACTAGCTTGTTGCGAGCTCGTTACTAGCTTGATGCGAGCTCGTTACTCTAATGTTGTGAGCTCGTTACTAGCTTGTTGCAAGCTTGTTACTAGCTAAATGTCGCAAGCTCATTACTATCTTGTTGCGAGCTCGTTACTAGCTTGTTGCGAGCTAGTTACTATCTTGTTGCGATCTCGTTCCTAGCTTGTTGCGAGCTCGTTACTAGCTTGTTGCGAGCTCGCTACTATCATGTTGTGAGCTCGTTACTAGCTTGTTGCGAGTTTGTTACTAGCTTGTTGGGAGCTAGTTACAAGCTTGTTGCGAGCTCGTTACTAGCTTGTTGCGAGCTCGTTTCTATCTTGTCGCGAGCTCGTTTCTTGTTGCGAGCTCGTTACTATTCTATCTTGTCGCGAGCTCGTTTCTTGTTGCGAGCTCGTTACTAGCTTGTTGCGAGCTCGTTTCTATCTTGTTGCGAGCTCGTTACTAGCTTGTCGCGAGCTCGTTTCTATCTTGTTGCGAGCTCGTTACTAGCTTGTCGTGAGCTCATTACTAGCTTGTTGCTAGCTCGTTACTAGCTTGTTGCGAGCTCGTTACTAGCTTGATGCGAGCTCGTTACTCTAATGTTGTGAGCTCGTTACTAGCTTGTTGCAAGCTTGTTACTAGCTAAATGTCGCAAGCTCATTACTATCTTGTTGCGAGCTCGTTACTAGCTTGTTGCGAGCTAGTTACTATCTTGTTGCGATCTCGTTCCTAGCTTGTTGCGAGCTCGTTACTAGCTTGTTGCGAGCTCGCTACTATCATGTTGTGAGCTCGTTACTAGCTTGTTGCGAGTTTGTTACTAGCTTGTTGCGAGCTCGTTACTAGCTTGTTGCGAGCTGGTTACTAGCTTGTTGCGAGCTAGTTACTATCTTGTTGCGAGCTTGTTACTAGCTTGTTGCGAGCTACTTACTATCTTGTTGTGAGCTGGTTACTAGCTTGTTGCGAGCTCGTTACTAGCTTGTGGCAAGCTGGTTACTAGCTTTTCGCGAGCTCGTTACTAGCTTGTCGCGAGCTCGTTACTAGCTTGTTGGGAGCTCGTTACTAGCTTGTTGGGAGCTCGTTACTAGCTTGTTGCGAGCTCGTTACTAGTTTGTTGCGAGCTAGTTACTAGCTTGTTGCGAGCTCGTTACTAGATTGTTGGGAGCTAGTTACAAGCTTGTTGCGAGCTCGTTACTAGCTTGTTGCGAGCTCGTTTCTATCTTGTCGCGAGCTCGTTTCTTGTTGCGAGCTACTTACTATCTTGTTGCGAGCTTGTTACTAGCTTGTTGCGAGCTACTTACTATCTTGTTGTGAGCTGGTTACTAGCTTGTTGCGAGCTCGTTACTAGTTTGTGGCGAGCTGGTTACTAGCTTTTCGCGAGCTCGTTACTAGCTTGTCGCGAGCTCGTTACTAGCTTGTTGGGAGCTCGTTACTAGCTTGTTGCGAGCTCGTTACTAGTTTGTTGCGAGCTAGTTACTAGCTTGTTGCGAGCTCGTTACTAGCTTGTTGGGAGCTAGTTACAAGCTTGTTGCGAGCTCGTTACTAGCTTGTTGCGAGCTCGTTTCTATCTTGTCGCGAGCTCGTTTCTTGTTGCGAGCTCGTTACTAGCTTGTTGCGAGCTCGTTTCTAGCTTGTTGCGAGCTCGTTACTAGTTTGTTGCGAGCTAGTTACTAGCTTGTTGCGAGCTCGTTTCTAGCTTGTTGCGAGCTCGTTTCTATCTTGTCGCGAGCTCGTTTCTTGTTGCGAGCTCGTTACTAGCTTGTTGCGAGCTCGTTTCTATCTTGTTGCGAGCTCGTTACTAGCTTGTCGCGAGCTCGTTTCTATCTTGTTGCGAGCTCGTTACTAGCTTGTCGTGAGCTCATTACTAGCTTGTTGCTAGCTCGTTACTAGCTTGTTGCGAGCTCGTTACTAGCTTGTTGCGAGCTCGTTACTCTAATGTTGTGAGCTCGTTACTAGCTTGTTGCAAGCTTGTTACTAGCTAAATGTCGCGAGCTCATTACTATCTTGTTGCGAGCTCGTTACTAGCTTGTTGCGAGCTAGTTACTATCTTGTTGCGATCTCGTTCCTAGCTTGTTGCGAGCTCGTTACTAGCTTGTTGCGAGCTCGCTACTATCATGTTGTGAGCTCGTTACTAGCTTGTTGCGAGTTTGTTACTAGCTTGTCGCGAGCTCATTACTATCTTGTTGCGAGCTCATTACTAGCTGTTGCGAGCTAGTTACTATCTTGTTGCGAGCTCGTTACTAGCTTGTTGCGAGCTCGCTACTAGCTTGTTGCGAGCTCGTTACTATCATGTTGTGAGCTCGTTACTAGCTTGTTGCGAGCTTGTTACTAGCTTGTCACGAGCTCATTACTATCTTGTTGCGAGCTAGTTACTATCTTGTTGGGAGCTCGTTACTAGCTTGTTGCGAGCTCATTACTAGCTTGTTGCGCACTTGTCACAAGCTAGTAATTGTTCCAATTACTTGTAAGTGACAAAGCTTGCTGCTTTCATGTTATAAACTCGTGAAATGAGATATTTTTTTTTTTGTAGGGATCCAAGCAGTTTCCTATAGTTAAACCACATTAAACCCCCCTTTCCTACTAACAGATGTATTTGGATGACATTTGTCATTTTGTCTATTGTGGGTCATCCAATGGGCTTCATCAGTAATTGCCTTATTAACACTCTACAGGCAATATTATGCATCCAATGTTCATGAAAGTTCATGAAAGTTACTTCTGTGTCAAAAGTTGGCCAATATTAAAACTTGGTCATGTGGTGGTCAAAAACTAGGTCACAGTTGATTTATTGTCAGAATGATTGTCTTGATGATATCTAGGCTTAGTTGGAATAAAGGTCATGTCTGGTCAAAAACAAGGTCACTTAGGTCAAATTTGAAAACAATCTTGTTAACACTTTGGAAGCCCGATTTTTAACTTGAGCATGTTGAAACTTTGTCAGAATGATTGTCCTGACGATATCTAGGTTAAGTTTGAATTTGGGCCATGTCTATGCAAAACCTAGTTCACTAGATCTAATTGAAGATATTGTTAACCCTCTTGAAGCCATGCACTGTGCAGTTTTGCATTTTATTGTGGTGAAACTTTATTAGAATGATATCTATAGGTAAAGATTGAATTTGGGTCATATATTGTCAAAGACTAGGTAACTAGGCCAAATTTGAGAAAAGCCTTGTTAATTAACAGACCGCATTTTTGAATTCAGCTGCTTGAAATTTTGCACAATGTATGTCTTAATGTATCTAGACCAAGTTTGAATATGGGTCATGTCTGGTAAAAAAAGTAGATCACAAGGCCAAATTGAAAACTAATCTTGTTAACACTCTGGAAGCTGCATGTTTTCAAGAGCATGTTGAAACACTGTCTTGATGAAATCTAGACTAATTCCAAGTGTCGGTTATATCGTGTCAAAAACCAGGGTGCTTTAAAGACTACACTGGAGTTCCAGTATTACGCGATATTTAAGGGGTCCAAGGCCTAGAGCATCGCGTTGGAATCCGATATCGCGAGTCACCATTAGAAATTAAAGCAATCACAAGTAATACAAGACGAATGTTTGACGCAAAGCATAAGGGGGAAGCCGCAATATTCCGTTGCACATGAAGAAATAAGAAAAAAGAACATTTAAATCCACAAATATTAGAAAAAAATAATCTGTAGTCAGTAATGCAGATATCGGTATTTGAAGATTTAAGTATTATTGTAGGATATTTAACTTGTCTTTGTTTTAAGTGGATGAGATGATTTAGAGTTAATCTGATCATAAAAAGAGTCAAATAATGAAGACACACATAAAATCTGTTTTGGGAGTTATTGTGGCAAATGGAGCAAATTTCACCTTTTGCCACAATTATTTCAAAAAGTCGTCTGCTGCGGAGGCTCAGAAAGGGTATATTCTCGTATGTGGGAAATGGTTAAAACCGTAAATGGAGAAAATTAAGTTTATTATGAGCAATTCCACCTTTTGCCTTGATTATTTTCAAAAGTCGTCTGTTGCAGAGGACAGTCGGGGTATATATGTGGGAAAGGATTAAAACCGTAAGTAGAGAAAATTAGGGCAAAACATATCGGGTCATAACCTGATTCAGTGTTAACCTTAATTGATATTGGAGAGAGTTTCCTGTGGAGATATATATAAAGACCCAACACATTGAATGGGTATAAACATATGAACGGTAAAGTTGTTAGAAATTTACAACATGACTATACTGCAAAAACAGCACTTTCTTATATTGTTTCATTAAAATGTCAAAGACCAAACGTCCTGTTTTCGTTCCCGGTTCAAGCAATTATATCACATAGAAAATCGAATGAAGCAGATAAGGAAACGAACAGAGCGTATTCTTCTCTTATTACTACGTAATATCAGTGAATACCACATCATATGTCAGGGTGTCTATAATAATATTGCTTTATTATACAATCCCAATATCCTTGTACAGTTTAACCTGTGGTTAACCCTTTCCCTCATATATATAGACGCTTTCTGACGCGTCTGCGGCAGACAGCTTTTTGAAAACATAGTGACAAAAGAAGGAATTGCTCAAAACAAGCAATTTCTCCTTTTGCCACAATGTTTTCCACTTTTAGTCATAGCTAGGTTATCCATTCAATTATAGATCGAGATTTTCTATTTTTTGACAAAATATGTTCAAAGTCCTCTGCTTCAGAATGGTCGTATGAGGGAAAGGGTTAATAATCTGTGACTATCCCTTAGTTACTCCAATGATGTGACCTGTAGAGTCCATTACGTTTCTTTTTTGTTGAATATTTTGCTTTTAACACTTTCCCACATGTAGACACTTTCTGACATCTTTGCAGTAGACATATTTTGAAAACATTGTGGCAAATGGAGAAATTGCTCATGATTAGTAATTTCTCCATTTGCCACATTATGTTTTCAACTTGATTCAATAATTACAATTTCATTAATGGAGAGTATCCATAGTTTGGATCAAAAATTTTAACAGTCGTCTGCTGCAGATTTGTTGTATGTTGGAAAGGGTTAAGTTTCTTTTTTGTTGGATATTTTGGTTTTAACACTTTCCAACATGTAGACTCTTTCTGACGCCTCTGCAGCATTATTTTTTTAAAACTTTGTGACTATATGAGATATTGCTCGGAATGAGCATTTCCTCATGTTGACACAATATTTTCAACTTAATTTGATACTTGGTCACTCATCTTCAGGTTATCCATATTTTAGATTATAACTGTTTTCAAAGTCATGATCTGCTGCAGATTTGGTGTATGTGGGAAACATACAACAACTTTTATTTTGGAATTGAACAAGAAGTTTCTCATCCATACAATGATGATTATTTTCAGGTCATTGTAATAAAAACATCTATATTACATTAAATTATACACAAATATATAAATATGTGCATACATATACATGTATACACATACATACATGTATACATATACACACATACACATATATATATACATACACACATATACAACCAATACCAATACTGATAATAATATAATTATAATGTTCATTATACAACATCTATTAATATACAGAATTAATAAGAGCAAGAGAGTTTAATTAAACATACATGTATATAAGTGGTTTCTTCTTATCACAATTCAGAGCTGTATGTGTGAAAGCGTTAACCCTTTCCCTCATATATACACTTTCTGATGCCTCTGCAACAGAAGGCTTTTTGAAAGCATTGATAAAAGTGACAAAAGAAGAAATTGCACAAAACGAGCAATTTCTCCTTTTGCCACTATGTTTTCAACTTTTAATCATAGGTTAGAGATTTTCTATTTTTTGACAAAATATGTTCAAAGCTGTCTGCTGTAGAATTGTCGTATGAGGGAAAGGGTTAAGATGCCCATTTAAAAGATATAGTATGCCTATTTCTTATCTAGACATATATATCTATCAGAGATAACATTTGAGCTGTGCTCTACAGAAATTACCACTGTGCAGATAAAGGCTGCTCTGTAACGCATTCATGCAGTTTTTATGAATATCTCTGCACTGTTTGCCAATAAAAGCAACATAAAGTGTTAAGAAACAAGTCTTACAAGCTGCAGCATTGTGCATTTCGATAAGATTACATGAATGCACAGACTTATCTTTATCTACACTTTGTCAGAGCTCTAGATAAGGGGCCTTTTTAATGACATAAAATCCTTATTTGACCCTCTAACCCTATGTTGGGAGTACAAAACAGATGACTATTTTTGGTACCAACATAATAGGGTTTGGCTGGATAATAAGAGTGTTATTCTGGAGTAAAGACCTTAATTTATATTTCTCCTTATCTGGACCTCTGTTTCCTATAAAACTCATTGGTTCCCCAGAGCATCTCTCATTTGTAGAAAAACTTTTATCCCACCCTTTAGCAACAACGTCTAGCCAATCAGAACCTATTGCTGCAGTATCCGTCAAGGCTAGCCCAAGAGCAGGTCTGGTGTCTACATTTCTCACATCTTCAAAATGTAGAGGATCATTGGGCTTGCCTGCAGCACTTTATCATGTCGAGGATGGATCTTTGGGCTTTCCTGCTTTATCATTGAATAGATTTACTGCAATCTCATTAAAATCAGACCTTAAGTTTGCTGCTTTATCAAACACTAGTATGGAACTGATGGCTGCCTATTATAGGTCATCTCAGCTTGACCTTTGCATCAGCCAATCAAATTGACACCTACAAAATGGTTTGGCATTAAGAAGGGAGATAACCCATATAAAAAAACGAGATAGAGAAGCGGTGATGAAGTTTCCCGATTGTACAGAATAATAAATTTTAAATGTATAGGGTCAATTCGAGATGACCTTTTATGGAGTGTAATCAGATCCAAAAGCATGTAGCAATGTATTTTAGTGTGATTTTATTGAGATTGGATTTACTGTAAATTGCATGGGTTTAATTTGTGAAATTTTCACTATCTCATCAGAGCTGACAACAATGGCTCACTCGCACGTTAAGTATGCAAGATCTGCCTCAAGTGAGCAGTGTACGAGAAGCTGATGTGTTTGCCGTATTTAGGCAATGTATATAGTTCCTTGTGGTGGTGATGATGAGTATTGCATATTTATTTAAACCTTTTCAACAAGTGTTTCACTTTGAAAAGGTTTTGAAATCCTTGGTCATAGTTTTTGTTAAAGCACTTGCTAGCTTGACTTAGCTTTCTTTTGCACGCTATAGAAACAATTGTTCAAATATAATAATTAGCAATAATGAAGCACTGGTGAATGGCTGAATGAATATGCAATCCATCATTTATTTATTAACTATGGTAATATATAACGATCATTACATGTACTTTGCAAATTCATGATTTCACCACACAATTCACAAACTTAGGGTAAAAAAGTTGGCCTGCACTGGTGTAGTGGTAGAGTTTTGGATTTTTTTGGATTTTTTGTTTTTAGCTCCACTGGCTGAAAACCAGTCAAGCTTATGTCATGGCAAATTGTCTGTCAATTGTGTTCATGAATGCGTGTGTACTTTCATGCATGAGTGCATGTGTGTAAACCTTTTTGCTTTATATTTCCTCCGTAATTACTGGGCCAATTGGGATTAAACTTTACAGGCATCCTGCCTATGTCCTCTCCTAAATACTTTCAAATTTATTGGATCCTAGCAACATTCTGGTTTCTATGGCAACCGAAAAAATAATAAAAATTGTTACTCCTCCTAAACTTGCTGGCAGATTTTCAAATAATTTTGTAAATATTTTACTTGGCTAACCATTTATCAGAACCCTTCAAAACATGTTGTTTGGCCAAACACATGGCTGCCAGGGGGGAGGGGCTGTTTTGCCTAATACGGCTACAGAACTATGTAGAAACGAACTTTGGTGACCATCTATCAGATTCATTCAGCTTTCAAGCTATGTTGATTGATCTATATATAACATGCCTGTCAAGGGGCAGGATTGTTAGCCTTATTTTGGCTTTAGTGTTAACTTTAAAAGTCATCTCCAAAACTATTTGGCATCTTTTCAAATAATGTTTTAAAAATGTTCCATTGGTGACCCTCTACAAGATTTCATCAAGCTATGACTTGATGCTTTGAAAAACATGGCCATCAGTGGGCAAGGCTGTTTTGCCTTATATGACTCAAGTGATTTAATTTGTTCCCTAATGGCAGTGGAGTGATCCTGGCCCTCTTGGGCAAAATCTTCTTGTTTATTAGTAATATTCTAGCAATGCCAATCTAACATGATAACTTTTTTAAAACATGGTTGAAAAATGATAGGCTCCAACTTTCATATGAGCCATTTCTCTTTTTCTGGCAGCCTTTTCAACCCTGTCATAAACCTAACAACACAAGTACCTCCCAGTTCTTCAGATGTCATATATGTTTCTCATCAAACACTTTTAATCCTTTCAAATCTGCAGCAGACCACTTAATGAACAAAGTCTTGGCAAAAATTTGAAAAACTTTATATATATATGAAAGTATAATTATAGTATAGGATTAAAGACAATGTGACTCAATCAAAGGTTTCTCATATTATTAATGCAGATGTATTTCGACGCATCTGCTGCAGACAATTTTGGCAAGCATTGTGACAAAAAGCAAAAAGTTGCTCATTAAAAAATCAAATCTATTCAATACTTATTCTTCAATTTATAGAGATTTTCCATATTTTTGCCAAGTTGTTTTCAAAGTTGTCAAATAATTTTGTAGAAATGTTCCTTGGATGACAGGAATCCGCTGTGGTCGAGTGGTTAGCTTCGGGGATTTCGAAACCGGGTGTCCCGGGTTCGATCCCCAGTCGCGGCACTACGGTCATGGTGGAGTGCCCTTGGGCAAGGCACATTTTCTAGCCTAGTACTGGTTTGTTTGCCCAGGGATCATGAATAATTAAATTTAATTGAGCGCTAAATGACCTTAGCTGTCGATGCGCCATAAAACAATATACATTCATTCAAAGTTGTCTGCTGCATATATTTTTTATGTGGGAAAAGATAAGTTGAAGATTACTTAATGTTTGAGACAAATTTTGACATTTTTTGTTGTAGAAAAAACAAAAGACAAGGTACAAACAGATATGGCGAACTCTGTCGTGGCAGAAGCTGAAAGACTATACGCTGCAAATGAATGCAATGAATTGTACACCTATCTAAAACAATATAAGGTAAGAAGGAGCCATTCTATTGAAAAAATTGAATTTAACCCTTTCCCTCATATGACAATTCTGCAGCAGACGACTTTGAACATATTTTGTCAAAAAATAGAAAATCTCTATAATTAAATGGATAACCTATGACTAAAAGTGGAAAACATTGTGTCAAGAGGAGAATATCTTCAATTTCTTCTTTTGTCACTATGTTTTTCAAAAAGCTGTCTGTTGCGAAGTCGTTAGAATGCGTCTATATGAGGGAAAGGGTTAAGGACTCTGTGGCCTATGACTGTCCTTTGTTGAAGTTGTAAAGCATTGTAACATACATAAATAACATTCTCAATAAAGTTTTGATTGGTTTATGGAAAACAATTGCAACTATCAAAATAATACTTCATTAACCCTTTCCCAAATACAGACGCTTTCTGACACCTCTACAGCAGCCTTCATTATAAGCAATTTGTCATTTTGTCACAATCTTTTTTATTTTTATGCAATTCTTGTTCTTTCGTTTATAGGCAGATTCCAAAGTTTCAACTTAATGTTTTTAAAATGATCTTCTGAAGATTTGCTGTATGTGGGAAAGGGTTTATTAATCAAATGTCATGATCAGGTTATTGTTGTCAAGCAATACAAAGTTACAGGTCATCCTGCACCTCTGAGCAAATATATGTGTATGAATCGTGAGCAAATATATATATGTAAATGAGTCTTGAGCAAACATATGTGTATGAATAGTGACAAAGTATATGTGTATGAGTCATGAGCAAATCTATTTGTATGAATTGTGACAAAGTGAATAAATATATGTGTACGAATATTGAGCAAATATATGTGTATGAATCATGAGCAAATATATGTGTATGAATTTTGAGCAAATATTTGTGTAGAATAGTGAGCAAATATATGTGTACAAATATTGAGCAAATATATGTATATGAATCATGAGCAAATATATGTGTATAAATATGTGTATGAGTTATGAGCAAATATATGTGTATAAATAGTGAGCAAATATATGTGTATGAATCTTGAGCAAATATATGTGTATAAATAGTGAGCTAATATATGTGTATGAATCTGAGCAAATAAATGTTTATGAATCGTGAGCAAATATTTGAAGTGTCCTGCTGTAGAGCCGTAAGAAAGCATCTGTTTGTGGGAATTGGTTAACTGATGGTCTGGAGCTTCATGAAATATTCTCTGACTGATCGGCGAATACGGCTAATCAGATGCAGAGACTTAAATGGAATGATAATGCTGGGAACAAATACCCATAGGTTGGTTTGTGTAGGGCGCACCACATGTATATACTCAATTTGTTTTCGAATATTCTTGAGATTAGTAGCAGGTATGACCTCCATGAGATAGTCAATGTAAAGGTAAATCTGAAAGGTTACCCACTCTTAACCCTTTCCCTCATACGACAATTCTGCAGCAGACGACTTTGAACAAATTTTGTCAAAAAATAGAAAATCTCTAATTGAAATGGATAACCTATGACTCAAAGTGGAAAACATTGTGGCAAAAGGAGAAATATTGCTCGTTTTGAGCAATTTCTTCTTTTGTCACTATGTTTTCAAAAAGCCGTCTGCTGCAGAGTCGTCAGAAAGCGTCTATACGAGGGAAAGGGTTAAACCTAAGAAGATCCCGTTTTCATATGGCAGAGCCCTGTTCCTCAAACAAAACCTTTCTGAATTAAGCCTTTGAAGTAGGTGATATTTTTTAAAACATTTTGGAAAATGGAGAAATTGCTCATAATGAGAATTTTCTCCTTTTGCCACAATATTTTTCAACTTTAATAAATTATTCTACTTTTACTCATTAACAGAGATTGATTATTGTTATCTTTTAACAGGATTCAGAGGATGCTGAGATTTATTGGCGATTGGCACGTGCTGCACGGAATTTGGGTCAAATTGCTAAAGATAAAGAAACAATGAAAGAGCTTTATCATGAAGGACTAGAATATGTCACAAAAGCTCTCGAAATAGATGACAGTAATTATGCATGTCATATGGTAAGGTTCAAGGTTAAACCCTTTAATACATACACCAAAACTTCAGCAGACGACCTTGATTGATTGATTGGGGTTTAACGCCGTTTTTAACAATTTCTCAGTTATATCATGGTTTTCTCACACCAGTACTCCACACAACAATCTTCCCAAGCAACTGGCTGCTTTTCCACATAGACTTAACCCATTGGTGGAAGACGAATGACGCATGACGACCTTGAAAACGTTCCTTCAAATATATGGAAAATATCTAATAATGAAAGTATATTTATTGAATACAGTTGAAAATATTGTTTTAAAAAGCTGTCTGCTGTAGAGCGTTAGAAGGTGTCTGTTTGTGGAAACGGATAAATATTCTTAACCCTTTCCCTCATAATAGACGCTTTTCATATTTCGTATTTCAGTGGTATGCTATTTTATACAATTATCCTCTATGTAAGATATTTCATATTTCAGTGGTATGCTATTTTATACAATTATACTCTATATAAGATATTTCATATTTCAGTGGTATGCTATTTTATACAATTATACTCTATATAAGATATTTCATATTTCAGTGGTATGCTATTTTATTAAACTACACTGGTGAGTTGGAAGGAACAAGAAAAAAGATAGAAAATGCCATGACAGTCAAAGAACATTTCATGGTGAGTCATCAGTTTTCCTTTTCCCTTTCCGACATCATACATTAAATCTGCAGCAGACGACTTTGAAAACATTTACATATAGGCAAAACCATATAGAACATAATTTATTTATTATTAAAGGTATAACCACTAAATGAAGTTGAAAAACTTGGGGCAAAAAGAGAAATTGCTCTTTTGAGCAATTTCTCTTTTTGTCACAATGTTTTCAAAATGTGTCTGCTACAGAGGCGTCAGAAAGCATCTACACATGGGTAAGGGTTAAGACTTTTCCACATGCAGGCACATTTAAATGCATAAGCAGCAGATAACTTTTGTTAACGTTGCGGCGATTGAACTTGATCATAATTGATTCCTTTGTTAAGTCAACTGAAGCTAAGTCAGAAATCACCTCTCCTGCAATATTATACTTGATTATCTGTGTCGCGCTCCACTTAGCGTTTTGATTTCAAATAACAAATAATTCAAATAATTTGAAAGTCAACTTATTATTTACAAAATTTGTAAAATATTATATATCCATTAATCTAACAAAATGAAATTCAACCCATCAACAATATATCATTTATAATAGATAAACAAATTCAGTTTCTGTGTACAAGAATGTCAACCCATTTTTAGTGTAATCTAAGATTGCTCTATATATACTAGCTTCTTTCTCTGACTTTAACACATTCCCACATACAAACAAAATTCTGCAGCAGACGACTTCGGAAACATCTTATAGAAATCTTTATAAATGAATGAAGTTACTAAAAAAATTGAAAACAGAGTTGCAAAACGAGCAATTGCTCATCATGAATGATGATATAGCAGACTTCATGTTAGAACATTAACAGATCTTTGTTGAGATGGAATGGATGGTTGATTAATTTCATTTTATTCCAGATATTTCTTATGTTCTGTTCAGTTTCAGAACATGGTTGGCACTTTCTACAATGAGTGCAATTTGTTCTCATGAATTTTCATGTTCAGTCACACAAAACTGCAAAATTCCCCAAAAGTCTATAAGATTTATAAATAAATATATAGTGAGCAAAAGATCCAGATCGGAGCCAATCATGGAGTATAAACAATATATTGTTAACCCTTTCCCACCTGCAGGCGATTTTGATGCAATAGCAGCAGACAACATTTGAAAAACATTGTAGCCAAAGGTGAAATTGCTCATGATGAGCAATTTCACCTTTGGCCACAATGTTTTCAACTTTGGTTAACAATTTAGCTATCTTTTATGGAGATTTTTCAGGTTTTTGTCACCATGTTTTCAAAGTCGTCTGCTGCAGATCAATGGTTTCATGCAAAACGGTTGTGACTACATCTTGAACAAGATGTAGTTACAACCATTTTGCATGAAACCATTGAGATGTGTTGTATGTGGGAAAGGGTTAAAATACCAATAATTGATTTTGATTTTACAGAAAGCTTTAGATCTCAACCCGTCAAATCCAACAGCTGCTCACTCAATAGGTTTTTGGTATGTATTTAAAGTATACTCTCTTTTTCTGAAAACTACTAGATTGCAGACATCTTAATAAATCATTTATATCATTGCACTTGAAAAAAGGTAGATATGCTAATTGCATGACTGTTCGTAGGTTGTTGTAGTATAAAGCAAGTCTTGATTTGGCAAATAATCATGAAGTTACTGTATCTACCTTTTTTCAAATGATGTATTCTTAACCCTTTCCCTCATATAGACGCTTTCTGATGCCTTTGCAGCAGACAGCTTTTTGAAAACATAGTGACAAAAGAAGAAATTGCTCAAAACAAGCAATTACTCCTTTTGCCACAATGTTTTCCACTTTTAGTCATAGGTTATCCATTCAATTATAGAGATTTTTCCTTTTTTTGACAACAAATATGTTCAAAGTCGTCTGCTGCAGAATTGTCGTATGAGGGAAAGGGTTAATGATGTATTCACATGTCTGCGATCAATGAATTTTCACATGCATTTATCCTTTACCACACACAGACACTTTCTGATGCCTCTGCAGCAGTCAACTATTGAAAACAATGTGACAAAAGAAGCAATTGCTCGATACAAGCAATTCTCCTTTTGCCACAATGTTTTCAACTCTATATGATAATTATTATTTTATTTCTAGAGGTTTTTCACATTTATTCAAAATTGTTATCAAACTTGTATGCTGCATAATTGTCGTATATGGGAAAGGGTAAAAAAATAAAAAAGTAAATTAAGTATATATATATATATATAGTAGAAACATGGGAGACAACTCGACTTTTGAGATCTACAAATTGTGCAAAAATAGTCACTCCTTCAATGCAAGATAAGTCTACCTCGTTTGTTTTACTTGTTCTTAGACGTGACTCTTAATCTGAAACAGACAGCTTGTGAAAACATTTGTAAAAAGTGCTAAGATCTAGCAGTTTCTCCACATTTTCTGCTGTGCTTTCAAAAGACTTAAATTTCAGGAGTTTCAAAGGTCGTTTGTATCCGTGAAAGGTCACTGATGATTGGTGATCTTGATCTGTCATTGTTTAACCCTCTCCCACCTGCAGACGCGTTTTGACGCCATAGCAGTAGACGACTTTTGAAAACATTGTTGCCAAAGGCCCAAAGGTTAAACTGCTCATGATGAGCAATTTCTCCTTTGGCCACAACGTTTTCAACTTTATTTAACAATTAAGCTATCTTTTATGGTGATTTTTCAGGTTTTTGTTACTGTGTTTTCAAAGTCGACTGCTGCAGATTTGTTGTATGTGGGAAAGGGTTAAATATTTGCCATAAATATATACATGTATTAATTTTTCAAGTTGTCTGCTTCAATATCTTTGGCTAAAGTTGTAGGTTATGCAAAGATTGGAAATATATTTTTGATTTAGAGTTTGTACCATTTTTGGAAAAGGAGCTATTGCAAATATTGGTTTATTTGCACCTTTTCTTTCCATTGTTTTTTTTCAAAAAGCTGTACTGGCAGCTGAACCCTTCCCTCATGATGCTTTCTGAGGCCTTTGCAGTGGACAATGTTTGAAAACATATTTTCATCTTTCTTCAGTAATTGTGCATTTATTTTTGTAAAGTTTCAAAGTTGTCTGCCGCAGATTTGTTGCATATGGGAAAGGGTAAAGTCATCTGTATCAAGTAAATGGTAAATGCTTTTACCAAAGAATCACTAGAAGTCATGACGGATCTTTAATACAACTGTGTTACTCTTTAAAATAATTACAAATCAAAGTGGACATTGTATCATCACAACATGCATTTTAATCCTTTCCCTCATACGAAACTTCTGCAGCAGAAGACTTTGAACATATTTTGTCAAAAAATCAAAAATCACTATAATTTTATGGATAACCTATGACTAAAAGTGAAAAACATTGCGGCAAAAAGGAAAAATTGCTTGTTTTGAGTAATTATGTCTCCCCCTGTATACAGGGGAGATATATTGTTTTTGTCCTGGGCGTCTGTCTGTCTGTCCTTCTGTCTGTCCTTCTGTCTGTCCTTCTGTCTGTCTGTCCGTCTGTCCGAAATCGTGTCCGCTCCATATCTCCAAGACGGCTTGAAGGATTTTCATGAAACTTGGCTCACATGTTCACCTCATCAAGGCGACGTGCAGAACCCGCGTCTCGACAATATAGGGTCAAGGTCAAGGTCACACTTGAAGGTCAAAGGTTTGAGGCTTTATTTCGTGTCCGCTCCATATCTCCGAGACGGCTTGAAGGATTTTCATGAAACTTGGGTCACATGTTCACCTCATCAAGGCGACGTGCAGAACCTGCGTCTCGACAATATAGGGTCAAGGTCAAGGTCACGCTTGAATGTCAAAGGTTTGAGGCTTTATTTCGTGTCCGCTCCATATCTCCCAGACGGCTTGAAGGATTTTCATGAAACTTGGGTCACATGTTTACCTCATCAAGGCGACGTGCAGAACCCGCGTCTCGACAATATAGGGTCAATGTCAAGGTCACGCTTGAAGGTCAAAGGTTTGAGGCTTTATTTCGTGTCCGCTCCATATCTGTCCCAAATTTATAGGTTGGAATGTTTTGAGAGATTTTGACAGATATTTGAGGGGAGACATCTGTTTTTTGCAAAAACAATTCTAGTTTCTTCTTTTGTTGCCATGTTTTCAAAAATCCGTCTGCTGTAGAGGCATCAGAAAGCGTCTATATGAGGGAAAGGGTTAATTACCAAAAGTTAATTCAACCATACCTGTCAATGAAATAACAAATTTTAAATTCAATTTCTCCTTTTCCCATAATGGTTAAAGTTTTTTTAGGCAGTTATTCATGTATTCATTAATAGAGATTTTCTGTGTTTTTGCCCAGATGTTTTCAAAGTCATATGCCACAGATTCACTGTATGTGGGCAAGGGTAAGCTGTCTGGTTTTGTTATAATTACAATGTATGCTGGTCAAAAGAAATGTTTTACTGGTCCATACCAAAAGTTACTGGTCAAGGACCATAGGACTGACCACTGCTTATTTTACAGCTAGACTGCTTGCCACACATCTCAAGCATTAAATATTTCTTTAATTTGTTTTCGCCTCTAGGTACTATTCCTTTGCTGATCTAAAATGGTATGAAAGAAAAATAGCAAGTACCTTTTTTGGAACACTACCTTCAGGGACCTTTCAGGAGGTGAGAATCCACTTGATTAATAACCCTTTCCCTCATATAGACACTTTCTGGCGCCTCTGCAGCAGACAGCTTTTTGAAAACATAGTGACAAAAGAAGAAATTGCTCAAAACGAGCAATTTCTCCTTTTGCCACAATGTTTTTACACTTTAAGTCATAGGTTATCAATTCGATTATAGAGATTTTCTATTTGTTGACAAAATATGATTAAAGTCGTCTGCTGCAGAATTGTCGCATGAGGAGAAGGGATAAGTTTTAGTGTGCAAAATACTGTTACTAAAAATGTGACTGAAAATTGTACAATTGTATGTTCTTAATATACCATGGTGTAATATGTTAACCCTTTCCCACTTGCAGATGCATTTTGATGCATCAGCAGCAGTCGACTTTTGAAAACATTGTGGAAAAAGAAAAAATTGCTCATGATGAGCAATTTCTCCTTTTGCCACATTGTTCATAACTCTTTTTAATAATTAAACTCATTTATGGAGATTTTTCACGATTATATATATATGTTTTCAAAGTTTTCTGCTCTTGATTTGCTGTATGTGGGAAAGGTTAAACTGTTTCTCAATCAATTGATCTGGGTTAATTGCCACTTTCAACAATCTTTCAGCCACATCACAGTGGCCAGCTAACCTACAGTTAAGAACATCATGAAATTGACAATCTGAGCGGAACTTGATTGGATCGTGAGCGTGATTGGAACGAAGTTGGAACGCTTTATGAGCGGAACGGAATTTTGCGCTCTGAACGAAACAATCAAAATGATTGCAAAAATCCAATCATTCGCTCATTGAACGGTTGCAACAACTATCCGATAATTATTTTATGAAACTATTTTATTAAAAGTCATATTTGTATACTAAACTTTTGTTTTATAAGACACTCAAGTATCCGATTGAATTAGAATGAAACAAATAGTATTAATATGATCATTTTTCGATTTTGATCGGAAAAAGCGTTCCGAGTGAGCGTTAAAAAGCACTCAATGTGAACGGAATGGAAAAAAGCAATCACAATGTTATGAATGAGTGAATGCTTTGAGAGCGGATTGGAACGTGAGCAGAGCGGAACGGAACGGAGCGTGAACGGTAAATTTGTCAATTTCAAGATGTTCTTAACTGTACCTGGCTTTCTCTCACTTAGTACCCCTAGCATCCGGCTTCTTTTTCATATGGACTGATAACTAATTGGTTGTAGATGTACATATAACAATTGACACAATGACATTTGTCAAGCGTTGGAAAGAATGGTTTGCTGAGCTTTGGTTTTGAACTCGCAACCCCTTGATTGACAGCCGCATCTCTACCGTCTGAGCTACTGGGGCTTGGTCTAATCTGAATCTAGAAAAGGGACCACACCCCTAGCCTTGCTATGTTGAGTAACATAACATAGGCTTATAAGTATATATGTAAAATGTGGTATACGGTAAAGATGTAAACTTGGTCAACCTTAACCATTTCCCGCATTGAGACACATTTTTAACCCTTTCCCTCATATATACGCTTTCTGACGCCTGTGCAGCCAGACGACTTTTGGAAAACATAGTGACAAAAGAAGAAATTGCTCAAAACGAGCAATTTCTCCTTTTGCCACAATGTTTTCCACTTTTAGTCATAGGTTATCCATTCAATTATAGATATTTTCTATTTTTTGACAAAATATGTTCAAGGTCGTCTGCTGCTGAATTGTCGTATGATGGAAAGGTTTAAATGCATATGCAGCAGAAGACTTTTGAAAATATTGTGGCAGAAGGAAATTTTTAGTGCTCATATAGGGCAGTTTCCCCTTTTGCTACAATGTTGTATACTGTGTTCAATAAACCCTCAGTCTCGTAAGATATTGATTTTTCCACGCTACTTTTCGTGCAGTACGAGCCCATTTATCGCTCCCGCAACGTAATATTCTGTTTATATAAGATCGGATACAAGCATTGTCATGTGATGAAAGTAGTTATCTATTACATCATAACCTTATATCATTTCCACAGGCTCTGGATTATTTCTTGAAGGCGGAGGAGAGTAAGTACAAGTTTTGATTGTCTTTCTATAGTTATTCTAATTATTTACCAATCATGCTTATTTAAGAATCTTTCATATATTTGGTATATTAAAAAAGAATTGAATAACATGTAGTTTTTAAAACAGATTAGAAATCATTATATCATTATGAATTATTTTTAATTGAATAAACATGTAGTTTTTAAAACAGATTAGAAATCATTATATCATTATGAATTATTTTTAATTTGTCAACAATATTTTCCAAACTTGTCTTCTCTATATTTGTCATATGACCTTTCTATATAGGAAAGGATAAACTATAAACCCTTTCCTGACGCCTCTGCAGCAGACGGGCTGAAAACATTTTGACAAAAGAAGAAATTGCTCAAAACAAGCATAGGTTATCCATTCAATTATAGAGATTTTCCATTTTTTGACAAAATATGTTCAAAGTCGTCTGCTGCAGAATTGTCGTATTCATGAGGGAAAGGGTTAAGGTATTCACCAACCAATCTAAACTTTAATCTATTTCTAAATTCACAACATATCACAACTTCTTATTGGCTTAAAAATATAATGACTAAGCTGATCAGAATTTTTAATTTTCAAGTTTAGAATGTTCTTCAAATTTAGAATTTATATATTATATTGTAACGGTTTGTGAAGGCCTATATCAAAATACAGGTTTTAACATTTGCTGCTAGATTTATTGTATGTGGCAAAGGGTTAAATTTAGAAGTTTTGAATTTGAATTGCATTTTAGTTAAAACTTTGAAATCATTTGCATAAAACTTTGGAAAATCACCACCAGAAAATGTTTTACATGTAGTTGAAAACTTTATAGCAATTGTAGAAATTGATTGAATGTTTCTTCATACATTTATTGTGTAGTCTGTACATACTTTTTATATGACTCTTGGTAATTTAGTGATTAATGATTATCGAGATTACTCACCATGCATATGGAAATAAAATAATATGCATTATCTGTAGGTTTTTAAATCATTTATGATGTTGATTACATCATGAAATATTTTGTTGCTTTTTAACCTACATTTTCCGACTTTTGACATCTGATGCACTCCCAACTGTTTGTTCACTAAAAATAGTTAATAATGCATTTTTCACTGGTAAATCATTCCAATCTAGTAGATCCAGGAAAAAACAATATGAATGAACATTGCAATTACTATTTCATGTCATATCGGCATTGTAACTCATAAACTATGAAAATGAGACTCTCTAACAAACAACATGTATCAATATGTCAAAACAAATGAAGAATGACATAATCAGAGCTCTGGATAAGGAGCGTTTTGCATGTTCTAAAATCCTTATTTGAAACTCTAACCATATGTTGTGGGTACTCAAAAGAATCGTCTCAGTGAGACGATTCTTTTGAGTACCCACAACATAGGGTTTGCTTTAAAAATAAGAAAGAAATTTTGGGGAAAAGAGCTGAATACCCCTCCTTATCTGGACCCCTCCTTATCTGGACCTCTGCATAATCTGCCAATATGGAGTACAAAATAAGAAAGAGCACTAAACATTACCCATCAAACTGTATTAACCCTTACTGACATACAACAAATCAATAGCACAAGACCTTGAAAACATTTGTGCCAAAATATTGTTAATCTCTATGAAAATACTAGCAAATATTAGCTCCTTTTGCCACAATGTTTTCAAATGTAGTCTGCAGAAGATTCTTCAAAAGACGCCTGCAAGTGGGAAAGAGTTTAAAATGTTATGCAATTTCAAAAAGCCATCTGCTGCAGAGAAGTCGGAAAGCATCTACATGTATCTCTTGCAGTTGATCCTGGCTTCTATACTATGAACCAGGCCATGATTGGACAAACATATATGAAGTTACAAGATGCTCAGAACGCCTATATTTATCTAGCTAAGGCTTATCATCAACCAATTAAAACAGCAGATGACAAAGAGGTAAGTAAACGCCAGCCAAAGTGTGTGTTACAGTTGGATGTGTCGACTAACTACACTGTAATCTAGTAGTTATAACATGTGCTCTGGGGGGGGGGGGGGGGGGGGGCTTGAATCCCAGTGGGTTCCCAGTGTGGTGCCAGTGGGGACGGTTTTGATATGGTTGGTAGAAGAGCTGCGCCAAATGCCTGTCTGCCTGTTGCCTCGCGAAAAGGATAGGAAATTTAAAATTAACCCTTTCCCACATACAACAACTCTGCAGCAGATGACTTTGAAATCTAGATAAATCTAAAAAAATAACAGTTTATTTGTTGAATAGAGCTGAAATCAGTGTGGCAAATGGAGAAATTGCTCATTATGAGCAATTTCTCTCCTTTTGCCACTGTGATTTCAAAGGTCGTCTGCTTCCTAGGCGTCAGAACGTGTCTATAAGTGAAAAAGGATTAATACAATAGTTAAAGAGATGTGCATGTGCAATGAAATATAGTGTATCAAATACATCACATTGAAGATTGGTGCTGCAATAATCATGGAAAGTTGAAAACATTGTGGGAAAAGGAGTAATTACCCACATTGAGTTATTCATCCTTTTCCTACAGTAATTTAAAAAATTGATCTATGGTGTAGTGGTAGAGCCTCTGCCTAGGGTGTGGGAGGTCGCAGGTTCGATTCCTGGCCATGTGTTTTTCCAGAGACTTAAAAATGGTATCAATGGCTTAGAAGGTCAGGGTTGTAGGGTTTGCATTACGACTGACTGGCTGGTGTCAAGATAAATGAACAAGTAGAAGTGGAAACCTACCCAGAAATACGGTGATATAACTTAAAAATTGGTAAAAGAGGCATAAAACACAGAAAAAAGAAAGTTAATTCATGTTAAAATTCCTATTTTTGATTATCTTGACTCTACCCATACAGATCAAACCCTTTGCAAAATATTTGCAGAATATGTGCAGAATATATTCCTTTCAAACTACTATTTGCACTCGTTTTGCAAATGCTTTGCGGAAAGTAGCTGCAAATACTTTGCAAATATCAATATATCTGGCAAAGGCATTGCAAACGTTAACTTAGATAACTAAAGTAGCTGCAAATACTGTGCAAATACCAACTCTGTCTGTTTATATATATGGCAAATAGTATGCAAATAGTAACTTATTAATTATATAACTGAAGTTTAGCTGCAAATACTTTGCAAGTACTAACTTAGTCTATTAATATTCTTGCAAATACATTGCAAATACTAACTTTGTCTGTAAATATTCTTGCAAAGGGTATGCAAAGGGTAACTTAGAATTTCAAACAGTGCAAGTAGTTTGCAAACACTAACTTATCCCCTGAATGATATTTTCCAAATACAAAGTTGTTGGACTTCAAATGAAATTATTACAATAGTTTTATAAATTATTGACTGATTTAACCACTATATATAACCAAAACATGTGTGCAGCTTATATAAAAGTGTGTATATAAATTCAGTATAATTTTACATAAACATGATGTTTTCAGTTGAAAATGCAAAAGCCAAAGATATGTTTGGCTAAAACATACATTCTGTAGCAGACGACTTCAAACGCATTTTGTCAAAACATAGAAAATCTCCATAATTGAATGGATAACCTGTGACAAAAAGTGGTAAACATTGTGGCAAAAGGAGAAATTGCACTTTCTTCTTTGTCACTATGTTTTCAAAAAGCTATCTGCTGCAGAGGCGTCAGAAAGCGTCTATATGAGGGAAAGGGATTGTCCCTGAAGTGTTCAGGCCCTAAATATAATTTATAAAGAAAATTGAATTCTGGTTTTATTGATGCATGAATCATAACAATCTTTTCAGGAATAAATTGACAATCGTAGTTCGAAGTTTGATTTACAGGTATTTTTCGATCCTCCTGTAGAGTCGCATTTCAACATGTGGGTCAGTTTAAAAATAAATGCGATCACATGATTGATTTGCATATTAATGAGATCACATGATCCAATCAGGTCAAATATATAACTTCCTGTTGATTTTTCAATCATTTTCCAGTCGCGATTATTTATGAAAATATCGGCACGGAAAGTTAAGAGCATGGTGTTCCGCATCTGGTAAGTATTTATTTTACGATTCAATACATTTGAAAACTTTAAATCAATAACTTTAATTTGATGTAAGAATAAACAAAATCCGTCCACAAACAACGATAGCATGCACATTTAAAGTTCAAAGGTCACGCTTTTCGAGCATGACTCGGAGGTCAATATACGACGCCATTTTGTCAATATTAAATCGCTGGAGAAAATACACTACAAACCCCGAAATCAGCGCTAACACACAGTCTTGATTAATATTTTGATGAATAATCAGATAATTAATATGATTTTATGAAATAAACCCGTTAATATTTGTTATTCAGCCATTATACTTAAATCCGTTAAACCCTAAACAAAGGGTCACGATTACGTAAATTTTCATAATAAGAAAACAATAACATTGGCGAAAATATTCGCTTACGTGCGAGTTTCTAAACAGTTTTAGAAATGAAACACATATACTCTTGTCATTGCATTGCACACTTATTTAGATGCTAGTTATTATTTAAAACGAAGCCAAATTTTTTATTTTGAAATTGCCAACAGGAATTGATTTCGGACAGTCACATTTTCGGATACGGCAAATGTAGCAATGTTGTTGTCATCATACATTTTCGTGATGGACGTGACACATTATAAATATTATGTGTATTTTCAATGATTTGACATTGTATTAATTAATAAGATGAACCCTTTCCCACATGCAAAGATATCTACCATAGAACTGATTCTTTGAAAACATTGTGGAAAAGGAGGCTTTTTTCAAAACTTATTCAATAATTATATTTTCTCTTATATTAGAGATTTTTTAATCATTTGACATGATATACAATTATAACCTTACCCACCCGTAGACACATTTGCAACCGATTTTTAAGACATTGTGGAAAAAGAGGATCTTTCTTCAAACTTAATAACTTATTGCAACATCTGCAGCAGATTTTATTTAAAACATTGTGACAAAGGGGGATTTTTTTCTGCAAACCATATTCAATTATAACACTCCTCAATAAAGAGATTTTCCTTAATTTGACCAAAATGTTTTCAAAGTCACTGATGCAGATCTGTCACATGTTGCAATGGATTTATTATTAATTGGCTATAATTGCTATAGATAAAGTATAACCTGTACTGAATTCTTGGAATGAAAATAAAAGACACACATTTACTTTTTCATTTATTTTCATAATTTTATGAATCATGTACATATTTCAGACTTATGACATGATGAATGGTTTATAATGGTATCCAGCCAACACAAGACAATTGATCATCCCTGAATCACCGCTGTCCATCCTGTAAAGATGTTCAATCCCAAAAGAATGTATCAAGAATGACATGAAGATGAAAGATGATGGTGTTATAATAATAATTTCAAACATTGAAGCATTGAATGATGATGCCATAAGGTCAAATTTGAAAGATGACAGAGGAATTTTTTCTAATGATCTTATGCTGTGTGTTATTGATTTATTTGGAGCAGATCATGCCTAGTGACAAAATAAGAAATTGCACAAAACGTTACTCACTTTTATAGGTTATCCATTCAATTATAGAGAACTTCTATTTTTTGACAACATATGTTCAAAGTTGTCTGCTGCAGAATTGTTGTATGAGGGAAAGGGTTAAATCATATAAAATATAGAGGTTATTTATTTCATATTTTATTTATATTTTAAATGATGTTTAATTAAAATAAAGCTTAAAATGGTAAACATATATCTGGATTTATATATACCTTAATTCCCAAGTTTTTAGAATGTAATCTATTTGCAGACTGTTTGCAATCTAGTTGCAGACCGTTTGCAATCTATTTGCAGATGGTTTGCAATCTATTTGCAGACTGTTGCAATCTAGTTGCATAGTATTTGCAATCTAGTTGCAAAGTATTTGCAATCTAGTTGCATAGTATTTGCAATCTAGTTGCATAGTATTTGTAATCTAGTTGCATAGTATTTGTAACCTATTTGCAGATTTTGCTGTTGAATTGGCTGCAAACATTCTGCAAAGGGTTTTTTGAATGCTTCATGTACCCTTTGCAATCTGTTTGCAGACTGTTTGCACAGATCGTTCCAAATCTACCCGTCTGCAGAATATATTCTGCAAATATTTGTAGAATATATTCTGCAAACACTTTCGCAAACAATTTGCAAAGGTTTGGAATATATTCCGCAAACACTTCCATTCGTAGGGGTAGTCCTGTCTAAAAAGTCACTGTTTTTAATCCTCTCCCACTTGCAGACGCGTTTTGATGCGTCTGCAGCAGACAACGTTTGAGCAATTTCTCCATTTGCCACAATGTTTTCAACTCTTTTTAATACCTATATCATATCATTTGTAGAGATTTTCCATACTTTTGCCAAGATACTTTCAAAGTCGTCTCCTGCAGATTCCCTGTATGTGGGTAAGGGTTAACCATTTCCCTCATACGACAATTCTGCAGCAGACGACTTTGTAAATATTTTATCAAAAAGTAGAAAATCTCTATAATTAAATGGATAACCAGTATGACTAAAAGTGGAAAACATTGTAGCAAAAGGAGAAATTGCTCGTTTTGAGCAATTTCTTCTTTTGTCGCAATGTTTTCAAAAAGCCGTCTGCTGCAAAGGCGTCTAAGAAAGTGTCTATAATGAGGGAAAGGGTTAACAGACAGCAATGAGTGATAGAAATTTGAAGACGTATCTGTCCAGTAGACCTTATCTACAAGCATGTCATTAGCTATCTAGAAAAAGCTGGAAAACGTTCACAACCTGCCAATTTCTGTCACTTCTTTCTTTAACCCGTTCCCACATATAGACGCTTTCTGAAGCCTCTGCAGCAGACAGCTTTTTGAAATCATTGTGGTAAAAGGAGAAATTGCTTGTCATGAGAAATTTATCCAAAAGTCGTCTGCAGCTATTGTTTCAAAATGCGTCTGCAGGTGGGAAAGGGTTAAAAAATTAAACAATTTTTTATTAATAAAGATTTAACAAAGTTATGCATAGCTATTTTTTAAGTCGTCAGCTACAGATTTGTTGTATGTAGGAAAGTACTTTACCACATACAGACGCTTTCTGAAGCCTCTACAGCAGATGCCTTTAGAAAACATTGTGACAAAAGAAGAAATTGCTCAAAAAGAGCAATTATACCCCCAGATACATAGTATATGGGGGCTATATAGGAGGCACGCTTGTCGGTCCGTTGGTCTGTGGACATTTCTTGTGAACACTATTTCTCAGCAACCCTTGGTCAGAATTCAATATAACTTCACAAGAATGATTGATACCAAGACTAGTTGTGCATATTGTCGGCGTGTTGCACTGGAATTATTTTTAAATGAGCTATGGCCCCTTGAATTTCTCATACATATGTATATTGTCAGGCACCAGCTGGGGGTATTCATCACAGTCAGTGATATTTCTAGTTATACCTACATTTATAAAGCTTTGTCTGTGTTTTTGCCTACATACAGTCAAAGAATTAATTCTGGAAAAGTTGCAGTATAAATTTGGTACAGAGTGTTGCAACAAGCATTTGCTTGTTTCGAGCAATTTCTCCTTTTTCTTGCAATGTTTTCAAAAGTCATCTGCTGGAAATGCATTAAAATATTGCTTCCATCAAGCAAACAGTTAAATTAAATGGTGATATTATTCCACAATGTTTTATGCTGTAAATATCTTCCGCACAAAAGAAAGGATGCATTCTCTGCGTTTCACTGGCTTTGGACTGAAATCAATTTATGAGGCAGCTAGATGCATGAAGACTAGGACATCATTTACCAATATGTCACATTAGTTCTGTGACAAATAGCAGAAACAGACAATGCCTCTATTCTTTGGTATGGAGATTTTCTTTTACTGCAAACACATGAAAACATTACTTGGAACACTGCACTCAAAAATAGGTTTAACACTTTCCCTTTTACACCAAATCTGCTGCAGACGACTTTGAAAACGTCTAGGCAAAAACACAGAAAATCCCTTTAAGTGAAGGAACAATAATTCAAAAGTGTTGAAACCATGCATGATGACAAAAGGAGAAATTGCTTGTTTTCAAAAAGCCGTCTGCTGCAGAGGCGTCAGAAAGCGTCTATATGAGGGGAAGGGTTAAACCGCTATCTTTGTGATTGTTCTTATAGATCTTTAGAAGTTATCAGTTTACTTGTCTGAAACCTTTCAAACATACAAACGCTTTTTAATGCTTCTGCAGCAAACGACTTTTGAAAACATTGTGACAAATGGAGAAATTGTTAATATTGAGCAATTTCTCCTTCTGTGACAATCTTTTCAACTCTATACAATAATGTTTTTAGCTCACCTGTGCACGAAGTGCTCAAGGTGAGTTATTGTGATCGCCCTATGTCCGGCGTCCGTTGTCCGTCGTCAGTCGTCCGTCGTCCGTCGTCCGTCAACATTTTCTCCTCTGTAACCGGTGGGTCAACTGGGATGAAACTTCACAGAAAGCATCCTCTCAATGTCCTCACCAGAATTCCTTAAAATTTTCGGGATCCATGCAGAATTCTGGTTTCCATGGCAACGAAATGAAAAAACTTCAAAATTCTTAAAAAATCTTCTCCTTCGAAAGTGTCAGGCTGATTTTCAAATTATTTTGTAGAAATGTTCCTCGGGTGACCCTCTATCAGATTCCTTCAAGCCATGTTGATTGGTCGAAAAACATGGCCGCCAGGGGGGGCGGGGCTATTTTTCCTTATATGGCTATAGTGCAAACTTAAAAAATCTTCTTCTCCAAAAGTGTCAGGCCGATTTTCAAATAAATTTGTAGAAATGTTCCTTGGGTGACCTTCTTTCAGATTCCTTCAAGCCATGTTGATTGGTCAAAAACATGGCCGCCAGGGGGCGGGGCTATTTTGCCTTTTATGGTTATAGTGCAAACCTTAAAAAATCTTCAACATCTTCTCCTCAGTAACCGGTGGGTCAATTGGGATGAAACTTCACAGAAAGCATCCTCTCAATGACCTCACCAGAATTCCTTCAAATTTTTGGGATCCATGCAGAATTCTGGTTTCCATGGCAACGAAACGAAAAAAAATTCTACTTCTCCCTAACTGGTTGGCAGATTTTGAACTTATTTTGTAGAAATGTTCCTTGGGTGACTCTCTATCAGATTCCTTGAAGCCATGTTGATTGGTCGAAAAACATGGCCGCCAGGGGGGGCGGGGCTTTTTTGCCTTATATGGCTATAGTGAAAACTTAAAAAATCTTCTCCTCCAAAAGTGTCAGGCCGATTTTCAAATAATTTTGTAGAAATATTCCTTGGATGACCCGCTATCAGATTCCTTTAAGCCATGTTGATTGGTCGAAAATCATGGCCGCCAGGGGGCGGGGCTATTTTGCCTTTTATTGCTATAGTGAAAACTTAAAAAATCTTCTCCTTCAAAAGTGTCAGGCCGATTTTCAAATAATTTTGTAGACATGTTCCTAGGGTGACCCTCTATCAGATTCCTTAAAGCCAAGTTGATTGGTTGGAAACTATGCCCGCCAGATGGCGGGGCTTATATAGCTAAAGTGAAAAAAAAAATCAGGTGAGCGATTCCAGGGCCATCATGGCCCTCTTGTTTTCATATTTTAGCTTAGATGTTTTCAAAGTTGTCTGCATTAGATTGGTTGTATTTGGGAAAGAGTTAACCCTTCCCCTCATACGACAATTCTGCAGCAGACGACTTTGAACATATTTTGTCAAAAAATAGAAAATCTCTACAATTGAATGGATAACCTATGACTAAAAGTAGAAAACATTGTTTTGAGCAATTTCTTCTTTTGTCACTATGTTTTCAAAAAGCCGTCTGCTGCAGAGGCGTCAGAAAGTGTATATATGAGGGAAGAATTAACTCTGCATAAAGTATCGACCCAGATAAGCCCAAGTATGCCACGCAGGCTAACCCGGCCAGAGACTTTTCGCATTAATTAACATTAAAGCTTGATGTTTTAGTAATAAAGATTGCTGTACATAGCAAGACTGAATTGTACAAACAGTCAGTGAAGGTAACCATCTTACCTAATTTTGAATGAGGGAATCTGAATAATATGTTAAGATATGAGCTGTTCCATGAGTAAACCAACATTATGGACTCTGCGTAATGTATCGACCAGATCAACCTGCTCAGTCCACGCAGACTGATCCGGGCCAACACATTCCGTCTCAGGGGGGATAGGGTATAGAGTAATGATTCCTGAAACAAAAAATCCCCAGGAGGCGTAAATTGTCTATCCGGGTAAGCCTGCGCGGCATGCTTAAGCTGATCCGGATCGATACTTTACGCAGAGTCCACAATGTTGGTTTTCTCACGGGATGGCTGATTTAGACTTTTTACTCAGTGCTCAGAGTTGGTGCTCAGCTGGCACATAAGCTTTAAAGTTCTAAAAACATTATCTAGGCTTTCCGTCTTAGGTAGATGCAGGTATATAGTAATGATTCATGAAACAGAAAAAAAAACAAGATGCGAAAAGTGTCTGTCCGGGTTAGCCTGTGTGGCATACTTAGGCTTATCTGGGTCGATACTTTATGCAGAGTCTACAATGTTAGTTTTCTCGAGGAACGGCTCATATATGTGGTCTAAAATTTCATAATACTGATCTGTCAAAATTCTAACAGTACATTTGCAGCAGACGACTTTTGAAAACATATTAACCTTATTTTGACTGTCAGAGGTAATCTGAATAATGTTTTCAGATATATGTGGTCTACTACAATTTCACAATACTGATCTAGTCTATAAAGCCTTTCTTCTTGCAGATGATTTTCAATGCATTTGCTGCAGACGAATTTTTGAAAACATTGTGACAAAATGAGAAAATGCTATTGATGAACACATTTTTTTTTTTTGCCATAATTTTTTCAACTATCCAATAATTATACCTTTATTTATAGAGATTTTCCAAATTTATGCCAGATTGTTTCGAACTTGTCGGCTGCATATTTGTTTTATGTGTATAAATGGTTAACCCTTTCCCTCATATAGACGCTTTCTGACGCCTTTGCAGCAGACAGCTTTTTGAAAACATAGTAACAAAAGAAGAAATTGCACAAAACGTGCAATTTCTCCTTTTGTCACAATGTTTTCCACTTTTAGCCATAGGTTATCCATTCAATTATAGAGATTTTCCATTATTTGACAAAATATGTTGAAAGTCGTCTGCTGCAGAATTGTCGTATGAGGGAAAGGGTTAATATTTTGCCATTCTTACATCTCTTTTACAGGCACACGCCCTTGCAGACAAACTGTTGAAGACCATGGGAGTGAAAGGCTCACCACAGCTAGAAGCTTTCCCCACCAATGAGTCCGATAAAAGCTCTCAATAACATGATAAATTTTGTGCAATTATGAATGAAAATATTATAACAATGAACAAACAATTACCAACACCACTATTGTTGATTTTGTACATGTAATTATCATAAAAAAGGTAGTAAGGATTGTTAAATGGGGTGAATGGAGGCCATCATTTATTGATCATGCTCATAGATGATGGACTAAATGTCAGTGATAAGGGAAAGTTATGGGAAAAGTCAGGTAATTTTGTAATTTAAAAGTAATATGACAGACGGGAACCAACAATGGCGACTAGATTTGTAATCTATACAGACAAACTTGTGTTAGCAGTCACCTCTGTTAAGCAGCCACTTGAAAATAGTTCTAAACAACATTTTCTTCTTTCTTTGACTTGTATGAAGCAGCCACCTGTGATCAACAGCTATATTTTGACTGTTCCTGGGTTGCTGCCTAAGAAAAGTTAGACTGTTTCTCTCTATTGCATAGTAAATTAACGATTTTCTTTATCTCTCAGTAAACCAATAGAACTTGAAGTTTTGAAACAATATATGATAAATGAAGCACTACTTTCCGAGTTTTTAAAGTTAACTGGTTTGGTCCTCTATAGCCTTGTGCTTGCTTCACAATCAACAATGTCCAAAGGATGCCGGCATTATTGATGCTTGCCTGATCCTTATAATGTAATTGGGGGGGGGGGGGGGGGGGGGGGGGGCAGGTAACTCCAGGCTTGATAACAATAGGCTACCGAAAACCAACTTCCAGAGGTTTCGAAATAAAATTGACAGTTTGGATAAGGTTGTACTTATTTAAGTATATTGTTTGTGTCATCTGCCGTGACAGGAAGACGCATAGGGTTTACTTCTCCATTGTCTGTCAAGCTTTCACTTACTAACTTAGCCCTTTCCCACATTCAACAAATCTGCAGCCGAAGACTTTGAAAACATGGTGACAAAAATCAGAAAAATCTCTATAAAAGATAGCTTAATTTTTAAATAAAGTTGAAAACACCGTGGCCAAAGGAGAAATTGCTCATCATGAGCAATTTCACCTTGGGCCACAATGTTTTTAAAAGTCGTCTGCTGCTATTGCGTCAAAACGTGTCTGCAGGTTGTAAAGTGTTAATGACTGGCACACACACATGTAACTTTGAACAATTGTATAGTGGACTGACTGGTACCCGATTGAATTATACCTTGTGGTCAGCTTTGTGTTTTACGATAAGGTACCAGTCTGTGCTTCTTTGATTCGTATATGATCAGTTTGGGAACCGAGAAGACCCTGATCACTATTATTTTCAACTTAAGTTAAGCATAATACTTGTATTTTCTGCTTGTGATTTGTGTTATGTGCCTAGAATAAAAAGTAAATTATTGTACATTTAGAGTTGATACATTGTCTTGCTTGATTAACCCTCTACCACATAGAACACATTTGCAGCAGACAATGAGAAAAATTATAACTAGAACTATCACTGAAGATGATAAATACCCCCTAAACAGCACCTTGACCTACACCATAACTTAATAAGTAAAAGGGCCATAACTCTATAAAATAACATGCAATTGTAACCCCTTTAGGATATGCACATCTCCTCTTGGTATAGAAGCTTCATGTAAAATTTATTGAATTCCACCCAGTGGTTTGTAAGAAATAGGTTGGACAAAATATGGCTTCCGACAGACAGACAGCCCGACAGAGTGACTCCTATATATACCTCCTCTTCTTCGAAGGGGGTATAAAAACAGCTGCATAACAATGATACCTGGCTCCGAAATAGTATAAGCCAACTTGTCTGTCTATCTACATGTTTATGGATATTTGTCTTTCATCATTAAATTATTTTAATGCATGTACTTTTTCCTTAACATATGATTTTTGATCCCTCTACAGCAGACTAAAATAACCTGGAAATTGGTGTGGGAAAAAGAGAATTAGTTGAGAATAAAGCAAATATATTCTTTTCCCACTATGTCTAACATTTTGAAAATGTCAATTTTCCAGTTGTTTTTTACATTAACTACAGGTTTTTATACGCCCGTGATGTATTATAGTTTCACCTGGGTCGGGCGGCGTTCATAATGTTGTCAGCCCAATAACTTAAGAAGCTTTTGTCAAATCATCACCAAATTTGGTCAGAATGTGTATTGGCGTAATGTCTTGGACAAGTTCGATAACTAGCCATATCTCTCATGTCACTCGAGAGTTATCGCCCTTTAATTATAGAAATTACCTAAAGTTGGTCTTTTCAGCTCAATAACTTTAGAAGCCTTTGTCTAATCATCACCTAATTTAGTCAGAATGTGTATTGGCATAATATCTTGGACAAGTTCGATAACTAGCTATATTGCTCATGTCACTCGAGAGTTATCGCCCTTTAACTATAGAAATTACCTAAAATTGGTCTCGTCAGCTCAATAACTTTAGAAGCCTTTGTCTAATCATCACTAAATTTAGTCAGAATGTGTATTGGCATAACATCTTGGACAAGTTAAATAACTAGCAATATCGCTACGATCACTCGAGAGTTATCACCCTTTAATTATAGAAATTACCTATCATTGGTCTTGTCAGCTCAATAACTTTAGAAGCCTTTGTCCAATCACCACCAAATTTGGACAAAATGTGAATTGGCATAATATCTCGAAAAAGTTTGATAACCAGCCATATCGCTGTAGTCACTCGAAAGTAATTGCCCTTTAATAATAGAAATTACCTCAAATTGGTATTGTCCGATCAATAACTTTTGAAGCCTTTATACAATCATCACCACATGTAGTCAGAATGTGTATGGGCATAATATCTCAGACAAGTTCTATAACCAGCTATATTGCTCAAATCACTCAATAGAGTTATTGCCCTTTTATGAAAGAAATTACCTAAGATCGGTCTTGTCCGCTCAATATCTTTAGAAGCCTTTGTCTAATCAACACCAAGTTTGATAGGAATGTGTAATGGCATAATATCTCAGACAAGTTTGATTACCAGCCATATCGCTTCAGTCACTCAAGAGTTATTGCCCTTTAATTATAGAAATTACCTCAGGACGGGCGTATTTTGTGACAGTTTGCGCTCTTGTTTTCAATGCAGTTTATTCTAAAACAGTCCAATCAGTTGCATGTAAATCCTTTAAACTATAAACTTGAACTGCTAAATCACAGACTTGTATCCTTAACCCTTTCCAGCATACAACAATTTGCAGCAGACATCTTTGAAAACATCCAGACAAAACTGTGGACAATCTATATAAATCATTTGAGCTCGTCTTTTTTTTTTTCGATGTCAAAAAGTAGGACTTTCGTGATATCATTGGCGGCTAAAGACTTTTCAAAATTCTCTAATGAAACTTGTTACACATGTTCCTTGGAACAATACACATGTCTATACCAAGTCACATAACTGTAATGATTATTCAGTAATTCCCCTTTCGACTTAGCTTAAGACGGACGAGCGTTGGTGTACGCTTTTGGCGCTCTTGTTAGCTCACCACCAGAGCACAAAGTGCTCAAGGTGAGTTATTGTGACCGCCTTTTGTCTGTCATCCATCGTCATTTTTTGCCTTGTTAACACACTACAGGCTACATTCCTTCTTCATCAAATATTGGACAAGTTCGAAAATGGGACATAGGTAAAAAACTAGGTCACTAGGTCAAATCTTGTTAACACTCTAGAGGCCACATTTTTAAATCGAGCATCTGAATTGTTGTCAGAATGTTTGTCTTAATGATATGTAGGTCAAGTTCAAATATGGTTCATATTGGGCAGAAACTAGGTCACTAGGCCAAATTGAAGGAAAATCTTGTTAAAACTGAAGACTGCATTTTTAACTTGAGCATGTCGAAACTTGATCAGAATGATTGTCTTGAATATATGTTTGCCAAGGTTGAATATGTCGGGTCAAAAAGTAGGTAACTAGGTTAAATTGAAAGAAAATCTTGTTAACACTCAAGAGGTCGCAACTTTTTGCTTCAGCAGTTTGAAATTTTGTCAGAATGTCTTAATGATATTAAGGTCAAGTTTGAATATGGGTCATATTGGGTCAGCAACTAGGTCACTAGGCCAAATTGAAGGGAACTCTTGTTAACACTCTGGAGGCTGCATTTTTAACTTGAGCATGTTGAAACTTTATCAGAATGTTTGTCTTGGTGATATGTACATGTAGGCAAAGTTCGAAGTTTGGTCATGTCTGTTAACAAACTAGATCACTAGGCCAAATTGAAGAAAAAGCTTGTTAACACTGTAGAAGCTGCATTTTATGCTTCTGCAGCTTTAAATAGTTCAGAATGTTTATGATAATGATATCAAGGCCAATTTTGAATACGGGTCGTAAACTAGGTCACTAGACCAAGTTGAAGGAAAATATTGTTTACACTCTGGAGGCTTCATTTTTTGCTTCAGCAGCTTGACATTTGACAGAATGTTTGTCTGAATGATATCTAGGTCAACACTCTTGATGCTGCGTTTTTAGATCACCTGAGCCGAAGGCTCAAGGTGATCTTTTCTGATCACTCTCTGTCCGTCGTCCGTCGTCTGTCGTCCTTCATTAACTTTTAGCTCTAAACATAATTTCCTCCTAAACCACTGGACCAATACAGCATTTTATTTTTACCTTGACTTCTCGAATAAAAGGCTAGGTATCCTACTCATCTCGGCGTTGGCCTTGCATCACACCTTGGTTAAGTTTGTTGTACCACCTAGCTTTTATCCATTCTTTAGAGATATTGCTTTGAAACTTACAAAACTTGTTCACCATCATTACCCCCATCAACAGACAAGAGTGTACATAACTCTGTCAAGGTTTTTGTCAGAATTATGGCCATTTTTCGACTTTAATTTTGGTTAAGTGATTTTCCACCTCACTTTTTTTCAAAACCATAACAGATAATCAAGTCTCGGTCAAGTTTTAAACTGGGTCATAGGGTTTCAAGAACTAGGTAACATTTTGGAATAATCTTCTGAAGTCTCTTTCTTCATTCAATCTTCACGAAATTTAACCACTGGATTCTTTCTTCATCAAATCTAGGTCAAGTTCAATAGGTCATGAATGGTCAAAAACTAGGTCACTAGGTAAACGAAAGGACACATTTCAACCAATCTTAACGGGAATTTTCCTTTTGTAGTCCTCTTTCAGAATTATTTAAAGATGTAACATTCATTGCTGAACTTTGGTTGCTATGGCATCGGAAAAAAAAACACCTGTGAATTAGCTTGTCTGATAAAATGATAAAATGTTCCTTTAGAGGCCCTTTCAACAATTTATTCAAATTATATTGATTTCTTGAAAAATATGGCTGCAGGATGGCATAAAAAAATAAACAAAATGACAAATGATAATACTTGTGGTATTCCAAGACAGTTTAGCAGAAATGTTCCGTCAGTGGGCCTCTACATACTCTGTTCAATCCATATAAAATGGTTCCCTAAACACAGCCACCAGGTGGTATAAAACAAGAGGGCAATGATGACCCTGGAATCACTCACACTTGTTTTTGACCAATCAACATGGCTTGAAGGAAGAATTTTTTAAGTTTTCACTATAGCCATATAAGGCAGAAAAGCCTGGCGGCCATGTTTTTTCACAAGATTTATTTCGGAGGGGAAGATTTTGTTCTTTTACCCAAACTTGTAATGATCTATACAATTTCTTTCACAATGCATGGGTATTCACAAGTAATACATGTATATCCATGCTAAAATGTTTGTACAGTTTTGTGTACCCAATCGAATTCAGTACCTTCAGCGCTTTGATATAAAAACGTTGTTGGAAAGTGCTAAATACGAACAATTTCAACTTTTCACAAATGATAAGTTTTGCCTAGTAGCAAACGAGTATAGAAATATCCAATGTGCTTAATGGTTAAATGATATAATTAGATGTTGCCTTCGAATATGTCTAGTTAGCTGATCATCAATACTGGTCGAATGGCAGAATTTAAAAGCTGGAACACATCACAATTTATCCCTTAATTCCGAGAGACAATAATTGCAATTATTCTATGAAATAAGCGTTGTTATTGTCATTATTCGCTCCATCCCCTTATAATGTGTGTTGTTGTTTGTATCACAACACTTCTGCGCAGTATGATTCATGGCAGCGACATCTGAGCCGAATTACGAGAAAACCAACAATGTGGACTCTGCGTAAAGTATCGACCCGTATCAGCATGCTGTGCAGGCTAACAAAGACAGACACTTTTCGCCTCCTGTGGATTTTCTGTTTCACGAATCATAACTCTATACCTCTATCCCCCTGAGACAGAATGTGTCGGCCCGGATTAGCCTGCACGGACTGCATCGACACATTACGAATAATCCATAATGTTGGTTTTCTCGTGGAACGGATCATATCAATTTACCTTTCCTTGCATTTCATGATCAAAACATGAAAACAAACAAACCCATTAAATTGTAGTTCTCAACCTTTTACCTGAGGTGATAAGTTTAAAGTGGTCTTGCTTTGAAATCGTAAAGGTTGAAAATAAAATAAATGGTAAATGGGAAGAATTCGCGGATGAATACTAAACTAGTGATTCGGTCATGTTATATTACACACGTTACATATAAAGAAATACGTAATGGGTATATTAGATCGGATACAAGCATTGTCGTGTGATAAACTCTAATTAATTAATCAATCCTCAAGTTAAATTGTAGTACTCAACGTTTTACCTGATGTGATATGTTTAAGGTGGTCTTGCTTTGACATCGTAAAGGTTGAAAATAAAAAAAACGGTAAATGGGAAGAATTCGCGGATGAATACTAAACTAGTGATTCGGTCATGTTATATTACACACGTTACATATAAAGAAATACGTAATGGGTATATTAGATCAGATACAAGCATTGTCGTGTGATAAACTCTAATTAATTAATCAATCCTCAAATTAAATTGTAGTACTCAACTTTTTACCTGATGCGATATGTTTAAGGTGGTCTTGCTTTGAAATGGTAAAGGTTGAAAATAAAATAAATGGTAAATGGGAAGGGATGTTTGCTACAGAGTGGAAAATGATGTGGGAAAAGGAGATATCGTTCGTTTTAAACCCTTTCCCTCATACGACAATTCTGCAGCAGACGACTTTGAATATATTTTGTCAAAAAATAGAAAATCTCTATAGTTGAATGGATAACCTATAACTAAAAGTGGAAAACATTGTGTCAAAAGGAGAAATTGCTCGTTTTGAGCAATTTCTTCTTTTGTCACTATGTTTTCAAAAAGCCGTCTGCTGCAGAGGCGTCAGAAAGCGTATATATAAGGGAAAGGGTTAAGATGTCAAATGTGTTGGCTATCGTCTGTATCAAGAATATGGTTAAATTGGTTTTGGACTATTCTAACGATTACATCGAGGGCTTGGCGTGAAACGGTTGTAACTAAAAACCTATTTTGAAAACCCTGGTTTAGGGACAATTTCGACCCGTTTGTAAACAATGCAAATTTAGGTGCCATTGCTCAGAACGAGCAATGGCACCTAAATTTTCATTGTTTACCAAGAATAAAAGAGTTAACATTTATAAAGACATTATAGCGAGGTGATTAACCTTGGTAACAAAATACGAATTTTAGTTACAACCGTTTCACGCCAAGCCCTCGAAATGTACCTTATTCGAATGCTTTAATAGCTTGCCCTTCTTCTAAATATCATGGCCCACCTCAGGAAGACAGGCTGATCTTTTTCGACTCTCAAATAACAACAGCCTGTTACCTACATATTAGTCCAATGAGATTTAAAACGTGCCCGTATTGATTGAGTTTAAACCTTTCCCCCTCCCCCAAAGCGACAACAGTAGACGCCTGCTGCACAGACAGCTTTTTTAAAACGCTGATGGAAAGTGCTATATGAGCCAATATAAAATTTCGCCCAAATCTGGTTGGTTAAAATTTTGAAAAATGTTCTCTGTATTTATCTATGTTTTGTCATTTTAAATGGTTATGTTATGTATGTGGAAGCTTTTCTTTCTTAAATGCACCCTTATTTCATCCAACTTTTATTTATTTTTTTGGCAGAAAGCCACTGGTGCTTATAGCATGTTCTTCCAGTAACTAATATGTAATTAGCATATAATGCCATATTATTTAATTAAAGATGAAACTTCTTGGTTCATCATCAACAATGTATCATAACTCATTTATACTGCTCAATTTTTTTCGTTTCAAACTAACGGAATTTTCCTTTACATTATGTTATACACTTAACTCAAAAAGTGGTTAATACTTTGCATGCTAAAATACCTGTATATTTCACATTTTGTTTCAGCCTGTATCTTTATTGTTGTTAATACTTGCAAATGTATTAGTTTTATTCATATATGCATTAGTTCTGTTTTCACTATTTGTGAGTTAGTCAAAATTACCTAATACATGCATTGTTACACCAAGGACATGTTTGTTATTGAAAGGACAGAATTGTGTTACAGAAAGGAAAAACTGACACATATGGTTAAGTTTTCATTTTATTTATAACTGTAAACATTAAAAAAAATAACTATTTATGTTCAAATTGCATCAGTAATACAGCAAGTTGACAAGATCCGCTATGGTTGCAGTACATATTTCCGAAACAATAAACCATTATCTATGTTATTGGAAGGACCCACTTTGTTACTGGAAGGAACAAACTGTCACATAAATCAATATTATCATAAATGTTTAACCCTAACATCTGCAAACAAGTAACCAAACCTGTGGAGAAAACATCAACAAAACTCCTTGAAAAATACAGATATTATTTAAATGGTTGTTATAAGATAAACACACACACCTTGCCTATGTTATTGGAAGGACAAACCATGTCATTTGATGGGGAAAAAATAAATCAAGTGATAAATAGGATGTTATAAATGCTGCATATGAAAATATTGACTAGAGTTTAAGCTGCACATTTGTGAATTAAATGTTAGAGACCAACACTATCGAGTCCTTTACCAGGGAAAACATTATTTATGTCTAAATCTGTAAAGCACAAATATGTTTCTGTTACTGCAAGGACTTACTTGCTTTATAATTATGCAGTAGATATACATGTTTATTTTAATGCGGTCAGCTGAAATATATATAAATGTACTATGACCAAACTACTAATGGTAATCAATCTTAGAGTTAACCCCATCTCCCATCAATTGGCTTTTGAGGTCTGCAGAATATGGCATTTGAAAACAGTGACAAAAGGAGAAATTGCTCATAATGAGCAAGTTGTCAACTTGCAACAATGTACTGGACTCAATTTATTGTTCTAAAAGTCTTTTAGAAAAGGTATTCTCTATGTTTGCCCTCATGTTTTCAAATTGATTTGCTGCAGACTTGTTTCACGAGGGAGAGGATTAAAAAGTAATTATCAAAACTGTAGCTGCAATGGCGCTTTTCAATTTTCCAACATACAACACATCTTCTTTGAAAACATCATGTCTTTAATAGTACTTAATTTTATTCCTGTTAAGCAATTTTAAAAGTCTCTTTCACGGAGTTAAGCAATCGCGGGTTACCCATACATGCACTAACCGATGTACGTTGCTTAACTTTGCGAAATAGCCAATTACCATTTTCGCTATAAAACCCGGCTTTCACGGCAAGGCCGTAGAAGTGGAATGTTTACCTATACCCCATTCGCATTACACTGTAAACAAATGACATCAAATATATTGCTTTAAATTAGGTTCATTTTCTGGGAATGACGTAACAGTAAAACATTATGTTTGTTTATTTCTTGCAATGATGTAACGGCACTAAAGGGGCCTTTTGGTGTATTGCCCACCATTATATTTACATCATCATATTCACTTGCAATCTAGTGGTGCATGCTCAAAATTGTCCTATTCTTTTATCTATTCTTCTGTGTATCTTCTGTCCAATTTTCACTCTGTGAGATCTTCTCATCTTCTTTGTCTATATAAACATTTTTCTTTTCTGTGTCACACTTTTCTGACCCTTTGGTGCTTTAAGAATGCTTGATTAATCGTACATTTGCCAAATGCCCATACTGGACTTATTCTCTGTCAGTGACAGGACATATTTCTTGTACAATTTTTCGGTTAAGGTCAACTCCACAGTCATGTCTGTACCTTTCTCTACCATCCTGAAGATACTTTTGTCTCTTTTCGAGATCAGTGTCTCGTCTAACACTAAAATTACCTTTGACATTGTCATTTTCTGAAAAATAAAAACCATCTTTTGAACTTGTGACTTTTAACAAGTTTTAGTTATCAACAACAAGGTTCGAAATATTCATTTGCTATTGATCATTTCAGAAATTTAAAAGAGAAATACATTAATACAATCCTTTCATTTTAAGGCAATTTGTATATTTACTTTACCTTTTCCCTGATAAATATTTTAAAGAGTTGTTTGATTCAATAAAGATTGTTTTTTCTTGAGGGAACTGTTAAACTAGGTTGAAAACATTGTGACAAAAGGGTAAACTTCATATGAGGAATTTCTTCTTTTGTCACATGATTCTTATGAGGTCTGCATCAATGAAAGGGTTGAAACAAATGTACTTGAATTCAATGAACCAGACAGTATTTAACCTTTTCTTTGAAGGCAATTCTAAGAGGCGTCTGCTAAAAATTAAAAGGTCTGGAAAAAAAGTTGTCATAGCTGGACTATTGGATGTAAAATGTTGATACAGAGTTAAAAGCACTGTGATAAAAGATGAAAATGCTCATTGTGAGCTATTGTACCCTATTTTTACATTGTTTTCAAAATGTATCTGTTGCAAGATTTCGTCTTAATATGCGAAGAGGTAATAAAATGTCCTTTCAATAACATACTGCAATCCTTCCAATAACGAAAATTTGAGATTAAGTAATCAGTATATAAACATCAGAAAGTTTTCCCTTTTTACCTTTAATCTATAACTGTACATCTATGTGAACTATGTGTATACGTTTTAAGTAATAATTCTACAATATGATCATTGAATGTAAGATTTGGCTTTATTATCTCCTTGCAATAACGGTTTTCGTACTTGCAATAACAAAAGAGTCCGCTATTTAAAGGACCGTTATTGGAAGGACCCACACATGTGTTTAAATCAATTTATCAACTAACAAGAAAAGGGAAACAACTTTAACCATAGTGAATCGGGAATGCTTGACATTTTCTAACTGTAGCATCATACAAATAGTTCTTACTGGTCAGTGGTATGCTTGCAAAAGTGTTACATAAAGGACAACTTTTAAAATTATGCCATCAGTTACTCACCAACTTCTTCAAATATTTCCATCCATACAAAGTTCATCGTCATGAATCACCCTGGCTGCCATCTTTGAAATATTGTACCTTCTTTTGAAGAGTTACTTGTTTGTAAATAACCCAAAGGATATGCTCTACACGCACTAGTGTTATTTAAAGAACAAAATAATACGGAATCTAGGGACAGACTTTAAACAAATATTTTTTTAGCTAATACTTATAATTAGTTGTAAAATGCTTTATAATATGTGATAAATAGCTGTAAAGAAGAAATTTTACCTCAGACTAGTTCATACATTTAATAATAAAGTCTTGAATGCAAAATTTCAATTTGGGGACAAGCAAAAATACACATCTTTAGGTATTACAACAGGTCAAATGCATATTTTTTATTTGTATATGATTAGGAAAACTTGTTTATTTTATAAAACTTAATGCTAATGACATATTCCTGTTTAAGTTTTTACTAAATATATTGCGGCTTTTGAGAAAAATGCCAAGGACAGCTTTTCGGGCGAAATTTGATATTGGCTCATATACGAACAATTTTTATCCTTTTCTCTTAATTTTTTCAACTCATTGCTCATTATCAAAAATTCTACCAAATTTCTCTACATGATAAGTTTTACCTCGTAGCAGACGAGTATAGAAACAACCTATGGTGTAAATTGTTAAATGATATAATTAGATGTTGCCTCCGAGTATGTCTAGTTATCCGATCAACAATACTGGTCGAATGGCAGAATTTCAAAGCTGGAACAAATCCCAATTTATCCCTTAATTCCGAGAGACAATATTTGTAATTATTCTATGAAATTAGCGTTGTTATTGTCATTATTCGCTCCATCCCCCTATAATGTGTGTTGTTGTTTGTATCACAACACTTCTGCGCAGTATGATTCATGGCAGCGACATCTGAGCCGAATTACGAGAAAACCAACAATGTGGACTCTGCGTAAAGTATCGACCCGTATCAGCCTAAGCATACTGCGCAGGCTAACCAAGACAGACACTTTTCGCCTCCTGTAGATTTTCTGTTTCACGAATCATAACTCTATACCTCTATCCCCCTGAGACAGAATGTGTCGGCCCGGATTAGCCTGCGCGGACTGCGTCGACACATTACGAAGAATCCATAATGTTGGTTTTCTCGTGGAACGGCTCATATCAATTTTCTCGTGGAACGGCTCATCTTAACTTGCCTTTGCTTGCATTTCATTATCAAACCAGGAAATTAAACTGTGGTGGCCATTTAGGCGTGAAATACAACCATATCATAACACTATATGGGAACAGGAGCATGAGGAACTGTAAATACTACTATTAACTCTTCTTTCAGTGCCAAAGGCAATATTGAGGTTTTTGCAAACAATGCAGATTCAGGTGAGGATTTTTTATTGTCTCACCTGAAATCAGCATTGTTTGCCTTTTAGTTATCAAAATATTCAAACATTCTTATTACATGAAAAAAAAGAATCGGCCGGTTTTGAACATGGAAGAGTCTACTTTAAACAATTCGGCGCTGAAAGAGTTAAAAAACAACTTGAATACCAAATGTTCTTTTTTTTGTTGTTTGCTTGGATCAAGCCGGTCGTTGTTGATAAACATCAATTTATCTTTGCGTAATATACATAAATTCAGTAAACATTTCTTGGTAATCTACTTTTCATTTCGGACCCTTTTAAATTTCGATTAGAATATGGTTGTCTAAGAAGGATGATTTTACGTGCAATATCAATTTACTCGATTAAACCTATCCCCAATGTTATTTTCTGTGTTTCTTGCATGATATTGAAGAACTAATCATTACAAAAGTGTTTTGGAAGGTATTGATGTATGAATGTTAATTCATTAGAAATTGAGTCTGGAAGTTTGCACATACAAAATAGAAAACCAATTGGTGATAGAAACTACTGTGGAAGATGAAATGCACTTTCTTTTATAAGAATGACCAATGTTTTCTGATATAAGAATGTTTTATATAAAAATATATTTTGGGAAATATCATAGAATGATTAAATTTACTGAATTAGATCTACTTAAGTCTGAAAATGTAAGTATACTTAAAATCTTACCAATATTTATTGACAAAGGTTTTGAAATAAGGAAAGAAAATAATAATGGTGATAAGCCGCGGTTCACATGCAGCTTGAAGATGAAAAAAGAAGTGGAAACTGTATACATGTAGCAGTTTTATCATTTATCTACAATAACTATTGATCGCATTTAATTTTGTATTTCTGTTCTCTCAAATAACGTATATAAAACCTTAATAATTTCAAATCATTTAGCAGATTCGACATTTTCTACAATAACTTCTGATGCTTTTTTTGTTTGTTTATGTATTTCTGTACTCTAGAATAACTGATATACAACGTAAGTAAATTAAAATGACATGAGAACGTTTTATTGTAAAGTAAATTATAACTATACTAGATAACGAGAATAAATCTTGTCAATCAAGGGAAATAACATTTTCTGATATAATTTGTCATCATTGTTTTTAAACAATTGTTAATTCGGGGATTTAAACCCTAGCTCAAAGGAAAGGCTGTAGATAAAAAATCTTCTTGTCCAAAAGTTCTCGCCCAATCTGAATATAATTTGGCACAGATGTTCCTTGGGTGACCCTCTACAAGGACTATACTCAGCCACTGGCGAAGAATCACCTATACTACATACTAATAACTCAGATTCTACCACATCGGACAAATTTCAAACGTTATTGCAAACATCGCCCGATGGTAAAGCTCCTGGTCCTGACCAAATAATCAATTCTGTCTTGTCGAAAATCTCTACCGAGTTAGCTGTGCCACTATGCGACTTGTACAATGCTTGTATCTCTGCCTCTGCTTTAAGCATTGCTTGGAAACTGTTATTGTTGTTTTTAAGAAAGGTGACCCCTCTTTAGCTCGTAACTACAGGCCTATATCTTTACTTAACGTCATTGAAAAACGTCTTTACCAACATATTTTTAACTTTCTAGTAGATACTCACTTTTTATCTCCTTTCCAATCGCGATTCTTACCTTGCGACTCTACTGTCAATCAGCTCATTTATATTTATAATACTTTAACGTGTACTGGCGTTAAGCCATCGTCACCCATCCAGGCACTAATCGCGATGAACGTTGCTTAACTTTATGAAAATCTCAACAATTGCTACCAACGTCGCTATAAAAGCCGGCTGTAGAAGTGATAGGTATACCTATAACCCGTTTCCGTTACATTTCTCCCTCTTTTCTCTTGACTTCGACCCGAAGTCACACAACTGAACACAAGCAGTATACCAAAGCGGAGTCTATGTAACATCATTGGGAACCATCAGGGTCCGGGGATGATGGTGATATCAACCTAAAATTCCACCGCTGCCACCATTTGTTACGTGTACCGGCGTTAAGCCATCGCGGGCCACCCATCCAGGCACTAACCGCGATGAACGTTGCTTAACTTTAAGAAAAGGTCAACCACACTACCAACGTCGCTATAAAAGCCGGCTTCCACAGCAAGGCTGTAGAAGTGATATGTATACATATACCCCGTTCCCGTTACAATACCTTCTGTCAAGCTTTAGATTCGACATAAGTAAGGCATTCGATAGAGTTTGACACAAGGGTCTCATAGCTAAACTTAAAGCAGCAGTGCCTTCACTTCTGTATGACTTCCTTAGGAATCGCAGTCAGTGCGTTATACTTCCGGACGTCAAATCCAAAAGGAACTCTATTACGGCTGGTGTACCCGAAGGCCAATCCTCGGCCCTCTTCTTTTTCTCATCTATATCAACGATTTTGTTTCTTCTATCTCTTCTAATATAAGGCTTTCTTTGCTGACGATACTGGTCTTTATCTTGTCGTCAATCTCAGAGATCAGATAAGTGCATCAGCCGATACATTAAGTGCTCACATTACCACAATATCCAAATGGGCGTCACACTGGTTGGCCTCTTTCTGATATCGCGCGAAAACACCATTGAGACGATATAAGTATCGTTTGTTAGACCACTATTAGAATATGCAGGCATTTTATGGGACAACTGTACAAATTATGAATAGGAAGAACTTGATAAAATTCAGAATGCAACCGCTAGAATATGCACAGGTACAACACAGTTCATACCTTGAAATGATCTTGGATGAGAAATAGGATGGCAAAACCTTAAAAGTAGCAGGAGAAAATACAAAATTATTCACAATTTGTCTCCGCATTATCTATCTGAACTATTGCCTAACCCTATATACGCACACACACGATAAAACTTAAGAAATTTACAAAATAATTAGGTCTCATTTTGTAGAACAAATATACATGTATGTTATAATTAATTTATGCCCTCTGTCATTCGAGACTGGAATTCACTTTCTCCCGCAGTTAAAAATGCCGGACCATTGGCTTCTTTTAAACGACTACTTAATATTGACAAAACGCACACACCTTTACATTACTATAAAGTTAAACGAGAATCTCAGGGCCTCCACACTCGTCTTCGAACCAAATGCAGTTCACTCAATGATGATCTTTTTGCTAAGGGGATAGTAGTTTCAGCAATTTGTCAGTGTGGCCTCACGAACATTCTCACCACTTTTTTGTCGTTTGTCCTCGCTATCAAAATAATCGTTTTGAACTTTCCAACACCGTATCTAGATATTGTGCTTGAAATTTAAAGAACCTCTTATCTGATGATGAATAGCTTTCTTATGATACGAACGTTAAGACGTTTACTGCAGTGTAAAGATTCATTGATGATAGTAAAGAGGTTATTTTGTAAATTATACACTGTAGGATTTTTTTTCTATATACTGTTTTGACAAAAAGTCACTGTGAGAAGCGTCATTCGTCTTCAAGCAATGGGCTGACAGTCCAAATGGAAAAGAAGCCAGTTGCTTGGAAAGTCTGTTGTGTGGAAAACCGTTGTGAGAGAGAGAGAGAGAGAGAGAGAGAGAGAGAGAGAGAGAGAGAGAGAGAGAGAGAGAGAGAGAGAGAGAGACAGAGACAGAGACAGAAAACACATGAGTACTGTAAGTGATATGACTGAACAAACGTTATAAACGTCATTTAACCCCTTTCAATCAATCAATCAATCAATCAATCAATCAATCAATTGTTATATTTCTTTGACCATTACTCAGACTTGTTAAAACTAACTTGTTTTTTCCTTAACCCTTACGAGAATTCTGCAGCAGACGACTTTGAACATATTCTGCCAAAAAATAGAAAATCTCTATAATTGTATGGATAACTAAAATTGGAAACAGGAGAAATTGCTCGTTTTGACCAATTTCTTCTTTTGTCACAATGTTTTCAAAAGACTGTCTGCTGCAGAGGCGTCAGAAAGCGTCTATATGAAGGAAAGGATTAACAAGCATAGCGCAATTTCAAAGACATTGACAGTGGTAGAATTAGCCTTCCGTACTTGGCGCTCATGACTGTTGGGGGTTATCTTTAGGACTGACTCGCTGATGTCATGGTAAATGGACAAGCAGTACTGGTAATTTATGCAGAAAACGCCTTGCTAAACAAGGAACAACAATGTTGAAAGCGTGTTTTTTTTTAAAGCATACACAATCTTTTTAGTTTTCTCCTTAACTTAAAAAAACGTTACTTAGTTACACAGATAATGTGTTTTTCTCGATTACTGTTTTCGCAAGGAATTGATAAATCGCCGGACGAAAAGTATCTTTTCTTTTAACCCATCCTATTATCGACCAAAGCGAGAGTGTGTGGGACGTTTGAAGGTTTTGTGTTGGTGGACATTGAAAAGAGTCTGTAACGTAAAGTTATCTTTAGAAACAAAGTAGATATAGGAATAAATAAATTGTCTTCGATCACACTTTAACCTTTCCATAAATAACTGTCTCGTGTTTGTCGAAAATGGGTCTCTTTTCCCCCCCATCTGCTACAAAAACAAGGCCCCCATATTTCGCATAACTTTGCTCATATATGACACAGAGTATAAAGGTATTCTGACATTTGCGACCAGTGTAGATGCAGATCAGACAGTACATACATTGTTCAAACTCAGTCTTGTAACTATATGTACTCTTCGTCGCAAAGTCATACTGATATTAATCTGTTCAAGGCGCACCCATTGGACTACGTCAGAGGACATATGAGCCGTTCCACGAGAAAACCAACAGTATGGCCTTTGTGTAATGTATCGACCCAGATCAGCCTGCGCCGGCTAATCCGGGCCCACACATTCCGCATCAGAGGGATAGAGGTATAGAGTAATGAGTCCTAAAACAGAAAACACAGGAGGCGAAAAGTGTCTGTCCGGGTTAGGCTGGGTCTATACTTTACGCAGCGTCCACAATGATGGTTTTCTCGCCAGACGGCTCATATATATATCTACACACATGCAAAGGTCGAAATGTCGTCACCATTGACGCGCTCTCTCTCTAGTCTCCTCCGCAGACTAAATGATTACAGACGTATACAGACTAATAGCGGGAATTCAGGTCGTCTGCGAGGTAATTAAACGTGGTTGGTAGATACATCTTTTATGACAGACAGTATTTAGGAAAGGTTTATCTCTCGTTATCGACAATTACATAAATAACATGGTTTTACGGTGTCTACTAAATGAAGAAGTGCATATTCGTGTTCTATGGTTTTAACCCTTCTCACATCAAACAAAATCTTCAATAGACGTTATTTCAAACATTCAGGCAGTGGGAAAACCACTATAAATGAAAGTTAATTTGTTTAGTATATTTCGAAACATTTTGGAAGAGATAAAAGTGTTCATCGTGAACAGTTTCTCCTTTTGCCATAATGTTTTCTAATGTTGTCTGCTAGAGATGCGTGAACGGGCGTCTGTGTGAAGGGACGGGATGAACGATTCTTTAATGTGTATTATTTGACGTCATAAACCTGATCATGGCCTTTCCGCAAAAGTACGCCTAATAAAAATAGTAGTAATGGCTTTCCCTCCATGATGCATCTTACCATATATATTGACATAAGGTGCATACATGTGTACATTATATGAGCAAGGTTAGTGTATCATTTAAAACGGGGCTAAACCCAAACGAAATTTAGGCTAAGCATGAGACATAAGACTCATTTATACAGTGGTTAGTGAGCCGGAGACCCGATTTCAATTTCTGGTCGGCTAATGCCGATGACTTTAGAACTGACAGTGGTGGTTAGGAGAGTACATGAATAGAATTTCGAATTATCCTTTGGTGTTAGAAAACCATTCTTAATGCATTTGCGATTAGCGATCAGTGTAGATTCAGACAAGCGCATCTGCATTGTCGCCAATTAGTCACAGGAGGTTTCAAGATGCTTCTATAACGCAGCATCCATTTTGGTCCTTTAAGTATTAAGGTGGCAGGGGACCCCTAAATGTGCAACATTTAAGCTTGTCCGCACCAATAAATGTTACTTGAAAAATTCGCAAAAACAACATCCATCATAATGTCAAAACTATATCTCAATATATGGCATTATAACAATATTTCATAATCATGTAACATTTCAGCAACTCAACAGAACAGAAAAATAAATAAAACCTTGTGTATTCTATCCCACCTACCCAAAATGCGGGCTAAAATGACACTATTTCAGCAGATTTTCTAATCATGTCCTTACTTCCTGGAAACATGCAGGAGAAAATTGAAGCACACGTACTTAATAATCAAGCAATGCATAACCAGGAAATGTATACAAAATACCATGTCATCAGTATTCTTCTAGTAGAAAATCTTATTTGAAATACCTGAATTTTCATCCCAAAACAGCTTCTCAAATGATATTTAGATTGACCTCCCCTTGAAAAGCTATACAACATGATATGAGCTAGCATATACAAATGTTCGTATTTTATCCACACTGTGTATGCATCAATTGATAGAAGTCAATAAAGAAATCAATGCCATATATTGTTATATAGTTCAGAAATCAATTCATTTTCAAACACTCCAACTATATGAAATATCGACAGGGGCCAAATACGAATGTGTCCCCTGCCACCTAATATGCAGGCTGGTCTTTCTCCCCGCGTGTATTACTTACGTTTAGTTTGGTTTTTACAGAGCACCGCTCAATTATGCCAAAAGAATGTTGCTTGATTGTTTGGTATTTTACGCCGCTTTCAACAATTTTTCAGTATTATCACGGCGTTTCCTGGGTAAGTAACCAGTGCCACTGGACCATTTATCCTGACAACAGCAAGTCAGTCGTAATGCTAACCCCGAAACCCTGAGCGTCAAGGAGGGCAGCCATTACTACCATGTTTAAAGGCTTTGGTATGATCGAACCCGAGACCTCCAGCACACGAGGCGAAAACTGTACCACTACAACAGCGAGGCGTTATATGACAAAAGAAGATCTGGGTCAGTAGTCAACAATACTTGTATATGAGCCGTTCCACGAGAAAACCAACATTATTGACTTTGCGTAAAGTATCGACTCGGATCAGCAAAAGCATGCCGCACAGGCTAACCCGGACAGAGATTTTTCGCCTTCTGTGGATTTTCTGTTTCAGGAATCATTACTCTATACCTCTATCCCCCTGAGACGGAATGTGTCGGCCCGGATTAGCCTGCGCGGACTGCGCAGGCTGATCTGGGTCGATACATTACGAAGAGTCAATAATGTTGGTTTTCTCGTGGAATTGCTCATATGTAATTATTTTTTTAAATTCACAAAATATTACGAAACTGTAGAATTTTCTACTAATTTAGAACGATTGGTGAATACAGACACTATATAGCTTATTTTGTTTACTCGGCTGGACTAGAGAGGATCAATCTAACATGTTGAACTGTTTGTATATATAAATGGTTGCCCAACATACGAATAATCGATCTCTAATCTAGCTTAACCTTTACAATTCCTTACAAAAAATACCGCCATATGTTACCTACCTACTCTTTATGCATCGAAGTAGGTTTATAGCAAAATCAAAAGAGGGGAATTCATCGCAAAGAAATTATACATATATAAAAGGTTTTATATTTTTAGAAGTATTTTGTGACACTCGATTGACGGATGTTGGGTGATTCACATGGGCTGTTGTTGCCTGTCATTGAATTAGGACGAATTTTCTTCTGCTGTGATTTCGCGACCGGGTGATAGACGACAACATTAGAGAAATACCACTTGAAGATTTGTTCCGGCCAAAATGACAGACAACGGTGATGTAACGGTAAGATTTTCAATTGTTAACCCTTTCCCACATACAAACCAAGGGCTTGGCGTGAAACGGTTGTAACTAAAACCCTATTTTGAAAACCCTGGTTTAGGCGCAATTTTAACCCCTTTGTAAACATTGCAAATTTAGGTGCCATTGCTCAGAACGAGCAATGGCTCCTAAATTTCCATTGTTTACCAAGAAAAATTATTTAGCGCTTATAAAGACTTCATGGTGAAGTGATTAACCTTGGTAAATAAATACCAATTTTAGTTACAACTGTTTCACGCCAAGCCCTCGATACGCTGTCTTACTCCTCTGTAGCAGACGAATTTTGAAAACATTGTGGCAATACGGGTAATTGTTAATAAGAGGATGTTCCACATTTATCACAATGTTTTTCAGCTCTATATATTGATTCAAACTTAATCCTCTTCATCTTTGGAGGAAATAAAGAATATATATATATATATTTTTAACGTTTTTGCCATTATGTTTTCAAAGGCTGCTGCATATCTGATGTGTGTGGGAAAGGGTTAATTTTATTATGGTACATTCGCATCGCTTTCCCACATCCAGACTCTGCAGAAGACGAATTTTAAAAATATTGTGAGAGAAGAAAAAAATTGCGCGCGCATATGAGCCGTCCCGCGAGAAAAACAACATTAAGGCCTCTGCATCATAATGTCCGCGCAGACTGATCCGGCCGACACATTCCGTCTCAGGGGGGGATAGAGGTATCGAGTAATGATTCATGAAACAGAAAATCCACATGAGGCGAAAATTGTCTCTCCGGGTTAGCCTGTGCAGCATTCTTAGCCGGATTCGGTTCGATACTTTACGCAGAGTCTAAACTGTTGGTTTTCGCGCGGAACGGCTCATATATATTGTTATGGGTAGAGATTTTCGTTATGTTTGTTTTCAAAGTCGTCTGCTGCAGTTATGAATTATGTGAGGCTTAAAGGATTAACCGACTCTGTGGTCGAGTGGTTAGTGTCGGGGATTTGAAACCCGGTGTCCCGGGTTCGATCCACAGTCGCGGCACTACGGTGGAGTGCCCTTGGGCAAGGTACATTTTTTAACCTAGTACTGGTTTGTTTACCCAGGGATCATGAATAAGTGAGCTGTCACCGTCATATAACTGAAATAATATTGAAAGCGGCTTAAAACCCCAATAAAACAAACAAACAAACAAAGGATTAACCGACTGTTAAGGTACAATGTACTTTTTCCTCACGTAAATCATCCTACGAATAAAGTTAAATATTTAGGAAAAGCAAGTACTTATTGTGTTTGGTTAAGGAAAATAATTGCTCCTTTTACACATGTGTCTGCATAAATCTCACGCATGTTCTATTCCGTCATATAAAAGACTGAATACCTTTTCACTGATGCCATTTTACGCCGTTGTATCTGACAACTGTTGAACACCTCTCGGCCTCTCGTATCAAAGGTCCCTGGTTCGAGTCCCGTGATGAGCGGGTCTTGACTTTGGGATTTTTCCACTCAAACGGCACGAATACTGGTTAAGTCTCCAGGAAGCAGACATCGAGCGTGAAGAATATAAGCTGAAAGCTTGCTTCGCAATCGATGTAAAATAAATAATGATTAAATTAACTGTGTGAACACATTGTTGGAAAAGTCTATACTGTTGTCAAATCTTTGTAATGTCGAATTATGAACGATGTAGTCTAGTGGCAGAGCATACCACACACTTTAAAGCGACTGAAATCCAGATGGCACAAAAAAAATCGAATTCGCCCCTAAATGTTATTCTTTATGTTATCCAAGTAAAACCAGGGTAAGAATGTGTCGTTTTTTATCAATAAAGTGAACTTGAGTCGTTTTCAATTGTCCCGATGAAGGGGTTTCCTATTTAAAAATACCACGGAATCCTTCAGACGGGCACCTTGCAACGATCACGTGATATAACTATATAACGGTTCACTCTGACAAGCGTGTACAGTTTATACACAATTTACACGTTTGGCGGAGTCGAACGACAGTAATCATAGAGATTTGTTTGTGATTGCAGGAGCTCCTCGTGATTTTGCATACAACCTTCATGGTATTAAAATGTTTCATTTAATGCGCATGCGTCCTATCGGTCATTTGTTGACTCTTCAATACACGTGACGACTTTTCAAGTCACGTGATGAATGAGATTAAAAGCATCGAAAGCTATTTATAAACTTACCCCGTTACTGACAGGGTAGAATTTGCGATGGAAAAAGTATCGAAAACAAGACAATCTCACCGATTATAGGGGTATGTTATATGTCAGTTATCATATTTTAATGCCCCAAATACAAAAATAACACTTATTTTCTTAAAATTGGAAATTTTACTTTTTTTCAACAGTTGGGAATCTGGAGTTCAGTCGCTTTAAGAATGGCTGTAATGGCTGCCCTCAATTGGCATTTGGGTTGCAGGGATAGCGTAACGACTG
>JASEVX010000010.1:21327325-21366000 GCA_031761405.1 Serripes groenlandicus
GTTTTCTGCTTCAGGAATTAGAGATCGTCTGCATAGACGACATTCTGTATCTCGTCTATTTAGAAAATGTGTACACTTTTCATAAAGATTGTTCCACAAGGCCTTTTTAAAATGGATTAGACGTTCAAACCTATCTGTCATGCTCGGTAATTTCCGGAAATAATTCCGGAGAATGCCGGAGAATGCCGGAAAGTATGATCATCACCAATGTTAATGCACCGCGTATAAAGTTTAAACCACCGCATATAATCAAAGTACTACCATACGTATTGAAGAATAGACTGCATATAATGTTGTTTGTATTTCATATGACGTTGTTTGTACACTATATAATGGTTATTCTACTGTATCTTCATACTTATGCACTTCATATTATTAAATAACCACTATATATTATACAAAATGCACTGCATATCATGCAAAATGTACCACGTCAAATGTAATATGTACCTCGTATACATGAAAATGTACTGCGTATAATGCAATACAACATAGTAAGACAGTAAAGGCGTTCCATACTTTTGAGCCAAATTTAAATGATTGTCTGTACCATGTTTTCTATGCAATATTATTTTGAATTGAAACAAGAAATATCTTTAAAAAACATAAACGGCGATCAATATGAGAAAACACTAAGACATGGAACATACGCATATTATTTGACTTGAATATCAGAAAGGTTCTGTGTTTTTACCAAAGGCTAATCGGCCATCTCCATCCAGCTTCAGTGTCTTTAATAGATTATCAAGGCCGATAATACGCCACATGACTCGAGATTACGTGAGGCTTCCAAGAGATGTATAAGTTTCAATTGACGATGAATAACTGAAAACGTATGTGTTTCAAAAATATTGAATAATTTGCTCTTAAATATTATATTTCAATTGTTTTCACTGATTTTTTTTCACTGAAATTTATTTCTTAAGGAAAACAATTAAAATTTAGTATGCCGAATATTTCTTTTTAAAACTTCATCTTATTAGTGCCTCTCGTAGGTTCGCCAAATTAACTATGAACCAATCAAAACCGTACCGGTTTCATTTCCTTTATTTTTTCGACATTATTCATTAAATACAACATTTGATTGGTCTACAATCTAGATCATTTGTTTAACATCTAGGTAAAAAAAAACTGAGGTTAAACAGCTATCGCCGAAAAAACAAAACACACTCGGAAATGCATTTTGAGCTAAGCGTTGTGATAAACAGCGAAGTTTCTGATCAGATTTGGGACTTTGTTAATGCACCGAACGGGTTTAGAGAAGAAATCCCATAATGTGATGTATATTTAATATTAAATACTTCCAAGACGAAGTGCTCAACTATTGACCTGCATTGTCAGTGCGTGACAAATTGAGATATTTTTGGACTATAATTTCTGAAGACGTGTAAATAGACTTAGGGGTAATTATACTAATTGTCTTTTTTATAAAGCCTTTCTTGTTATATGATAAAGATACGGTTCTGTAATTGAATATGTATATATAACGCATTCCCACATACAAAATATCTGACAACTTTGAAAACATATAGACAAATAAAAAAATGTGCACATTTTCTATAAATGAAAGTAAAAGATTCAAAATATATTAAAACAATGTAGCTAAAAGATAAGTTGCTAAAATTGGGCAATTTCTCCTATTTCCACAGTGTTTTTCAAAAAGACGTCTGATGCGCAAACGCCAACATACGTCTGTAAATGTGTAAATGTTTATTTTACGCTTCTCCATGTACAACAAATCTACAGCAAACGACCTCGAGATGATCCAAACTATGGAAAAAGGCGTCAGAAATCGTCTGTATGTGGGAAAGGGTTCACGTCATACCGCCTCCTCTTTGATCTCGTAGTATGCTATGCTATATTAATTAAACGCTTTCTATTTAAAAATGGCCTTTTTCAAATGTTCTGCCAGCATTTGCCGACAAAAATATGAATGTATGTTCTCAAGACTATAAAGAGGAATATATAATTGTAGTGACAGAGAACAATTTGTACAAAAGAGGTTTATCGAAACTTTTGACGTCATATGTTATTGTTAGGTCTTTATCCATGGCTGTTCAGAAGTTATATCACGGCGTGACTGACTCTTCCTTAACCCTTTCCCTCATACGACAATTCTACAATTCTGCAGCAGACGACTTAGAACATGTTTTGTCAAAATATAAAACATCTCACTAATTGAATGGATAACCTATGACTAAAAGTGGAAAACATTGTGGCAAAAGGAGAGAAATTGCTCGTTTTGAGCAATTTCTTCTTTTGTCACTATGTTTTCAAAAAGCCGTCTGCTGCAGAGGCGTCAGAAAGCGTCTTTATGAGGGAAAGCGTAATGCCCCTGTGGCTGGGGAACGTTTAATTAAAATGGCAGCCACAGTCTGATCCTTGCTTAACCCTTTCCCAAATATAACACATCTGCAGCAGACGTCTTTGAAAGCATGTTTGCAAGACACCGGAAAAAATCTCTATAAATGAAAGTATAATTACTGCTAAAATTTGAACACATTGTGGCAAATGGAGAAATTGCTCGTATTGAGCAATAACTACTTTAGCAACAATGTTTTTAAAAAGCCGTCTGCTGCAGACGCACCAGAAACATGTATTCATGTTTGTAACTGAACATTTAATTCATAAACATTAACATTACACCGGAATCATTTTTTAAGCATATTAATTGTATTTATATTGTATACTTGGGTGTAATAAAGAGTATGTTCTGTTCTGTTCTGTTCTGTTCTCTATATGAGGGAAAGGGTTAAACCGCAAGAGCCGGCTAAATGGGCCTGAACGATTATAGCAAATGCAAACTATTGAGCTCCAGCAGGTTGAGTGGTATGATCGATGTTTTACGCCACTTTCAACATTTTTTTAGTTATATAACGGCTTTTCTGAGGTCCAGATAAGGAGGTGGGTATTCAGCTCTTTTTTCCGCACTTTCTCTCTTATTATTAAAGCAAACCCTATGTTGTGGGTACTCAAAAGAATCGTCTCACTGAGACGATTCTTTTGAGTACCCACAACATAGGGTTTGAGGGTCAAATAAACATTTTAGAACATGTAAAACGCCCCTTTTTTAGAGCTCTTGTTTTTTAGTGTGAATAAGCAGAGTACTTCTGGACGATTTATTCTGACACCAGTGTGTCAGTCAGTCATGATGCTATAGCCTCACAATTCAACGTACATATTATAACATGAATGAACAAATGACTTCCCTGTGCATCCCTGTTGGATAACGATCAACATAGAAATTGCTTTTCAGCAGTTCCTTGATATCGTCAAAGACTCCTTTTTAAAGGCGAACAGCGTATATTCAGATCAGACTGCGCGTATCCGTTTTCAGATCCGCATCTACACTGATTGCAAATGCCCAACGGTAGATATTTGCAAGAGCTACTCAAATTCATATAAGCCATCTCGCCAGAAAACCAACATTATGGACTCGCATGCTGATCCGGGGCGACACATTCCGTCTCAGGGGGATAGAGGTATAGAGTAATGAATCCTGAAACAGAAAATCCACAGGAGGCTAAACGTGTCTATCCGGGTAAGCCTTCGCGGCATGCTTATGCTGATCCGGGTCGAGTCCACGATGTTGGTGTTATCATATATAGTTAAACCTGTGCTAAAGACACCTTTAGTTTTCCAATCACTCATTTTCTGCATAAATGACCCTGTAATTAAAGACCACCTGTGAACAAAGACCACCTTGGAATAGTGATTCCCTGTATATAGCAACCACATCTTTAGTTTTCCAATCGCTAATTTCCTGTACAAATGACCCTGTAATTAAAGACCAACTGTGAACAAAGACCATATTGGTGTGATCCCATGGGTGGTCGTTATACACAGGTTCCACTGTATATGTACATACACGTACTGTACACTAATGGAATAAGTGACTTGACAGCGATTATTTATTATATGGGTATAAGACATAATGTAGAAACATGGAATTGCAGCACCACTAGGGTATAATACATAATGTAGAAACATGGAATTGCAGCACCACTAGGGTATAAGACATAATGTAGAAACATGGAATTGCAGCACTACTAGGTTATAAGACATAATGTAGAAGCATGGAATTGCTGCACTACTAGGTTATAAGACATAATGTAGAAACATGGAATTGCAGCACCACTAGGGTATAAGACATAATGTAGAAACATGGAATTGCAGCACTACTATGTTATAAGACATAATGTAGAAACATGGAATTGCAGCACTACTAGGTTATAAGACATAATGTAGAAACATGGAATTGCAGCACTACTAGGTTATAAGACATAATGTAGAAACATGGAATTGCAGCACTACTAGGTTATAAGACATAATGTAGAAACATGGAATTGCAGCACTACTAGGGTATAAGACATAATGTAGAAACATAGAATTGCAGCACTACTATGTCTCTGTTTATTAACCCTTTTCCTAATATAGACGCTTTCTGACGCCTCTGCAGCAGACGGCTTTTTGAAAACATAGTGACAAAAGAAGAAATTGCTCAAAACGAGCAATTTCTCCTTTTGCCACAATGTTTTTCCTCTTTTAGTCATAGGTTATCCATTCAATTATAGAGATTTTCCATTTTTTGACTAAAAATATATTCAAAGTCGTCTGCTGCAGAAATTGTCGTATGAGGGAAAGGGTTAATAGCCTTAACATTAGAATGTCACAACAGTTTTTCAATGTCGTAAGACACCTTTGATGTCGGCGAGGAGTCATGACGCAAGTCGAATTGATTTCTTTTGTTAAGAAACAACGTCACAGAGACAATCGGTTTTAAAACCCATTATTTTACTCTCGTTCAACTCGAATTACGCCTCATACTCCTACGCTACTTCATGACCTTTTAAAACCTCTTCGGAATTAACCCTTTACCAAATACAATAAATCTTGCAGCAGACGACTTTGAAAAACATCTAGGCAAGAAAATGTCTACAAATGAAAGTAAAGTTATTGAATATAGTTGAAAAAAGTGTTACAAGAGGAGAAATTGCTTATAATTACCGAATTTCTTCTTTTGTCACAATGTTTTCAAATGTCGTCTGCATCCGACGCGTCATAATGCGTCTGCAAATGGGACAGGGTTCAATCTCCTCGTTTTTTTTAGAGCATAATAGTCCAATTATAACTTGAACAAACCGAAGAAATATAATGAACGCAGACAACGAGTACAATTTTTCCGTATTACCTAAATCTGTCATATTTGCTTGTGCATTAAGAATGGCAGTTATGGCTGTACCTCATTGGCGCTCAGGATTGTTGAGTTAGCATTACGCTGGTATCAAGATAAAGGGGACCAGTAGTAAGGGTAACGTACACAGGCAACGACGAGATATGAGCCGTCCCGCGAGAAAACCAACAGTATGGCCTCTGCGTAATGTATCGACCCATTCCGTCTCAGGGGGATAGAGGTATAGAGTAATGATTCCTGAAACAGAAATTCCACAGGAGGCGAAAGGTGTCTGACCGGGTTAGCCTGCGCGGCATGCTTAGGCTGATCCGGGTCGATACTTTACGTACAATGTTGGTTTTCTCGCGGGACGGCTCATATAACTTGTACATGAGAATGCCTACTTCAAAATATAAAAACATTTTATTTGAGGGGTCTGGTTGATATACAAAGACCCGATATGCAAACTAAATGGAGTTTTTCAATCAATAAAGAAACCCGATGTGTTTTTTTTCGGTACACTCGATTGTCGAATGTGGTTTTATGCATCAAAAACAAAAGCCATATGATGCATGAGAACCGGGTAGTTTTTAACGAATAAATGTTGGTTCGTTATGATGCATGACGATGGGCTCGGATCTATGCTTTTAATGCAGGCTGTAAATGCTTTTATTTGCACATTTCTTTCTGTCGCGTGTGGCGCGAAATGGACTTTGGGTATTACAGACTGGTAAGCCTTTGCAATCGGTCTGTGTACTGTCCACATTTATACTTTATAGGCCAGTGATTGGGAAAAGGTACACGTTGACATTTCTGAACAATGTTGGTTCAGTTAATGTTGTCCACCTGCTTAGTCTTATCATAATATAAGCAAGTTGACATATTATTCTAAAACGCCTGTTTGATGTAGTGGTAGAACGTCCGACTCGTGTGTGAGAGATCACTGGTTAGATCATCGGCGTGGTCATACCATAGATACGTAATATGTGAATAATGTAGACGTGGATCTATACAATTTACAAAAGCCAGCGTGCACATTTTCCCATTGCTCGTTCTGAGTAATGGCATCTAAATTTGCATTGTTTACAAAAGGGTCAAACTTGCCACTAAACCAGGGTTTTCAAAATAGGTTTTTAGTTACAACTGTTCCACGCCAAGCCCTCTGTACGGTTTTCATACTAAGTGTCTGTAACTGTTATCTGCATACTTCAAAACCGGGAAAATACTGTCACAATTGTCGAAAGCCGCTTCCGACAAATATAAGTACGATTCATGAATTTCTAAATGAACGTTTATGGGCGGAGACAAACAGAATGGGGCTTTATTGTGTCACCGATTTGGCATAACATACGGGCTTATAGAAGTGTATATATTGGGGTTACAGTTCTAGTGTTTCGTCCGAGTTGCACATCCTTGACTCTTTTAATCCTAGGCGGACAGTGGCGTAGACTCTGGTGAGACTGTACAATAAGCACAAGCCCAGCTTAGTATCTACTGTTCAAATATGCGCTCGGAGACCCCAGTACGCCCACATCGGCTTTGATCGCGGATAGACGTCCACAAATATGTTATTGTACACCTACAGAAATAGTTTATAAGCCTATAATATACCGATACTATATATATATAATTGAGCTACGTCACTCAAAGTGTTGAAATTAATGGGAAATTAATCAAGTTATTTATAATAATTAGCCAGTGCATATAAAAAGGTACACGTTGATCTCTGTGAACAGTTTAGATCCAGATCAGCATGTACATCTCCACAGTCTGATCAAGATACCCACCGTTCACAAATTACCTGTAAAATGGTGTAGGATATTCTGTCAATGTGTAGATTCTGATAAGTATGAGTAGGTAAACAAGATGATCTGAGCCTACACTGTTCAGAAATGCCAACTTGTACTTTCTCTCATGCACTGGTGCATTCCGTCGGTATTTGGTTGTTACTGTTCTGATGTTTGTTCGAAAAGATGGCAAGAAGTAAAGACCCCGATCATATATCATAGAGGCGGACACTGATCTAAATCGTTCCTAGTCATAAACTACGACAGTTCGGTTTTCTTATAACGTGGTATATGTCACCAGCTTGTATGATGAAATTACGTGTGACCTTTACAGTATTAAACATGAATACGCCCCCTTTTCTCAATTCACGAATCAGTCGTGGCCAAGTCGTAAGGTTCGGGGATTCGGATTCAAATCTCAATCGCGGCGGTCATGGTGGACTACCCTTTGGCAGGGCGTATTTCCTAGCCTAGTACTGGTTTGTTTATCAATGGAGCATGAATAAGTGAACTATCGGCGTGATATAACTGAAATAATGTTGAACACGGCATAAAAACCATAATAAAACAAATCCATTTCTCATTCCATGGATTTCTGAAGCTACGAGACTTCAATTCACCTGCAGCGGTGTCTATCGCAGGGATGCGACCCTAAATATGCGTTTATACGTTGATATTTATGCATAGGGTCATATTTATGTTTAAAGGAGCACGTCCTTGTGCATGCAGCGAGATTTATTAACTTACATTAGACGGACGCTATAAATGCCATGGTTTCTATTTCTCACCCAGCTTGTATGATAAATTGAAACTCATTATGACCTTTATGGAATTAACGATGTCTACGACCGAGACTATATATTCGTATAAACCCCGCCCCCTTTCTTAACTTATTACTTTTTTGAAGCTAGACCACGATCTAAATTTAGCCAATGCATGACACAAGGTACACGTTGGCATTTCTAAGCATTGAAGGTTCAAATAATGTTTGCCCATCTGCAAAGTCTTGTCAGAATAAACACACGTTGACATACACTTCATATAAGCTAGTGTATGTAGTAAAATGTTTACAGTGTATATCTGTGTGTATGCACAGGCTGATCTGGGTCTATACCGTTAGCAAAAGCCAACTTTTAGCTTTCACATTTCAGGGTCTCAATCGTACTCTATAAACGATGCAAACATTACTCATAGTTGGTCCTGATTTGATTCACATTTCCTCCACCTCACAACTTATCACGAATAAACAACAACAATTCTTTAGGTATTTTTCACCAATTATTACGTCCCTTTAGTCGAAATGTTGAATTTTTTTCCCGCACTTCTTAGAGATTTTTCATTTCTAGCGATAACAAAATGGCTGCCAATTTCAATCAGTTTAGTCACTTGAGTACGGAGTTCAAACAAATCTCAGCGAAACATTCTCCAAACCAAAATGAACTCAACTGAAACGTACTCCAAAGGTTTTACAGTTCCGACTTTTCGTACTCGGTGCTCAAGTTGAGCATGGAGAACGTTTTAAAAGTGTTATAGTCTTGATACTACTGTATAGGTTCAGAAGTCATTAAAGGCGATCATCATTATTGGGTCTCTGTTGTATTAATGATTACCCTCCGTGATCTACAACCATCCGTCGTTATAGTACTGTACTGGTTTAGAAGTCATTGAAGGTGATCATCAGTATTGGGTCTCTGTTGTATTAATGATTACCCTCCGTGATCTACAACCATCCGTCGTTATAGTACTGTACTGGTTTAGAAGTCAGTAAAGGCGATCATCATTATTGGGTCTCTGTTGTATTAATGATTACCCTCCGTGATCTACAATCATCCGTCGTTATAGTACTGTACTGGTTTAGAAGTCATTAAAGGCGATCATCATTATTGGGTCTCTGTTGTATTAATGATTACCCTCCGTGATCTACAACCATTCGTCGTTATAGCCGTTGTTTGTGGACAAGGGTTAAACAGTACACGAATTGTAACAGTATTCAAATGGCGTCTGCTGCAGAGGGGTCAGAAAGCCTTTGTATGTAGGCAAGGGTTAAACAGTACACGAATTGTAACAGTATTCAAATGGCGTCTGCTGCAGAGGGGTCAGAAAGCCTTTGTATGTAGGCAAGGGTTAAACAGTACACGAATTGTAACAGTATTCAAATGGCGTCTGCTACAGAGGGGTCAGAAAGCCTTTGTATGTGGACAAGGGTTAAACAGTACACGAATTGTAACAGTATTCAAATGGCGTCTGCTGCAGAGGGGTCAGAAAGCCTTTGTATGTAGGCAAGGGTTAAACAGTACACGAATTGTAACAGTATTCAAATGGCGTCTGCTGCAGAGGGGTCAGAAAGCCTTTGTATGTAGGCAAGGGCTAAACAGTACACGAATTGTAACAGTATTCAAATGGCGTCTGCTGCAGAGGGGTCAGAAAGCCTTTGTATGTAGGCAAGGGTTAAACAGTACACGAATTGTAACAGTATTCAAATGGCGTCTGCTGCAGAAGAGTAAGGAAAACCTTTGTATGTAGGCAAGGGTTAAACAGTACACGAATTGTAGCAACATTCAAATGTCGTCTGCTGCAGAAAACCTTTGTATGTAGGCAAGGGTTAAACCGTACACGAATTGTAGCAACATTCAAATGTCGTCTGCTGCAGAGGCGTCAGTAAGCCTTTGTATGTGGGCATGGGTTGAAAAGTACACGAATTGTCATATTCATAGCGCTTTCTGCGATATATTATGTATATACTCGGCTCTCAGTAGTCCACGGGCTTAAGCATTCAAAGAAACCCCGCTGCAGATGACTTGATCTTTTTCCGGCATACAATTAATCTGTCCCAGACCGCTTTGATATAATCTAGGCAAAAATACGGAAAAACTCTATCAATGTAGGTATAATTACTGAAAACAGTTGAAAAACATTGTGGCAAAAGGAGAAAATGCTTGTTTTGAGAAATTTTTACTTTTGTCACAATGTTTTCCAAAGTTGTCTGCTGCAGAGGCGTCATAAAGCATTTATATGTGGGAAAGGTTAATTAAATGAATCTTAAGATATCAAAATTATTTCAACGCTTCTCAGTTGAATGATAAAGTAAAATAGTGAGAATAGTGACGTCATGAACTTAGGATGATCACGAAATTAGAATGCTACCAGACAGAAGATGAGCTATGTCGTACTAAATTCGCCATTTAATTCTTTAGCAATTAACCCTTTCCCACATATACCAAATATGCATCAGACGACTTTAATAATATCGAAGTAAAATATGGAACATCTCGTTTAATGAACGATTAAGTATTGAAAAGTGTTAAAAACGAAACGACAAAAGTAGAAATTGCATATCATGAAATAATTCTCTTTTTGTCACAATGTTTTTTAAAAGTCGTCTGCTGCAAATTTGTAAAAAATAACGTCTGGATGCTGGACAAGGACAAGCGCCGAATTGTTTAAAGTAGACTCTTCCATGTTCAAAATCGGGCGTCTCCATTTCTCTTGTAATAAAAGTTTGGAATATTTTTTATAACTAAAACGCAAACAGTGCTGATTTCCAGGTGAGACAGCTCGTTACGAGCTGACTCACCTGAAATCTGTATTGTTTGCAAAAACCTAAATATTGCCTTTTGCGCTGAAAGAGTTCAAGCAAATTGCGATTTAATGAGCAACCAACATAGTCCGTTATTGCACAGCAAGCCTGCTCCGTTCTCCGATGCTCGTTCGACTAGATTTGCTGCGGACAGATCGTAATCGGAGTACATCTGGGTCTTCACTGTTCGGTAAATACGGATGAATCAGTTTTCGTGTGACGGGTTCAAATGCCTCGGCCACATCGTCCCTATTCATGACCTGTCGTATTTTAACAATACCCCATTATAAAACTAAACTTATTTTGAGTCCAAATGTTATTGTTCGTCACTCAATTTCTTTAAATAAGAACTCAAATATTATTCAAAGGGCCTTTTATTGTTATTCAACCGCATTTACTCTAATATACATCCCATTCGTCCCTTTATCGAGTTGCTTTACGGAAACAAGTTTATGAATTATTGCAACTAATACAATCTACTGTACAGATCTGGGACGTTTTTCCTTTTCTTTTCTTTTTTCTTTTCTTTTCTTTTCCTATCAACTAATGACTGCATTGTCTGAATACTATGAAATTGATGTACATGTAGTTTTCATTTCTATACCAATATTGACTTGATTCAGGTATTTGAAAGGCATTTGTATGAATTTTGAATAGATATTTTTGTTCTGTATACATATTTCGGGTTAACCCTTTCCCTCATACAGCACAACTTCATTAGACGACTTTGCACACTCTTGGCAAGAATATGAACAGTCTCTGTAAATTAATATAGTACATCAATTAATAAAGTTGAAAACATTGTGACAAAAGAAGAAATTGCTCATCATGAGCAATTTCACCTTTTGTCACGATGTTTTCAAGTGCCGTCTGCATCTTGCGTCTGAGTAAAAGTGTTAATCTAAAAAAATACTGAGAGAAAGTTATAACACTTAAAGCCCCCTTGACTTAGACTGTAGTCGGCTATTAGAGATCAGACAACATACATTGACAGGGTGATCTTGACATGTAACGATGATCATAATCCACTCATAATTGAGCCGTCCCGCGAGAAAACCAACAGTGTGGACTCTGCGTACAGTATCGGCCCCGGATCAGCGTAAGCATGCCGCGCAGGCTAACCCGGACAGACAAATTGTTCACCTCCTGTGGATTAACTGTTTCAGGAATCACTACTCTATCTATCCCCCCTTAGATGGAATGTGTCGGCCGGATCAGTCTGGTCGATACATTACGCAGATATATTGATATGAGCCGTCCCGCGAGAAAACCAACATTGTGGACTCAGCGTAAAATATCGATCCGGATCAGCCTAAGCATGCCGCGCAGTCTAACACGGACAGATACTTTACGCCTCCTGTGGATTTTTCTGTGTCGGGACTATTTACTCTATACCTCTATCCCCCTGAGACGGAATTTGTCGCCCCGGATTAGCCAGCGCGAACTGCGCTGGCTGATCTGGTCGATACATTACGCAAGAGTCCATAATGTTGGTTCTCTCGTGGAACGGCTCATACATCAACATGAACATTCGCCCACATCCCCCGATTTGAGATGTTTCCACAACAGTTATTCAGGGAAGAGTTCACCTTTAAAAGATGGTCAGGTCTACTATGTATATATAGGGAGTAAAGGGCCTAGATGTACACGTATTTTGCTAATAACCTTATTATACATAGATTGTAGTTTAAATAGGTAAACTTTTTTACAAGTTTACAACAATATTTTTACAATATTTAGTAAGTTATTTGTAAAGTGACAACACAACTAGCATCGATGTGATTATTGGATTCAATGTGGGAATTATATTTTTGATAATTGTGATGAATGTGTTACTAGTTTGATAATGTGTCATTGATGATTACAACCCATGTTAACCGTTTCCCTAATATGATGTGTGTAGGTTCGTACATTTTGAAAGCATATTGGTGTCACAATTAATATCCTCTAAAAATATAACACGGGAGCCGTCCCGCGAGAAAACCAACATTATGGACTCTGCGTAAAGTATCGACCCGGATTAGCCTAAGCATGCCACGCAGGCTAACCCGGACAGACACATTTCGCTTCCTGTAGATTTTCTGTTTCAGGAATTATTACTCTATACCTCTATCCCCCTGAGACGGAATGTGTCGGCCCGGATCAGTCTGCGCGGACTGCGCAGGCTGATCTGGGTCGATACATTACGCAGATGCCATAATGTTGGTTTCCCTTTCCATAACACTTTCTATTTAGTTGCATAGTGCGACACAATATACAAAGTAAATCGTGTTATGCAAAAACGATTAAGTTGTCTTATCTTATGCTGCATTTAAATCATTAATTAAAACAAACCGCGCTAAGTTCTCTTCTATTATATTGCAAAACCGATTTTGTTTTTACTTTCCTTTCGTGGTGTGTAACGTTACAATGTTTTCAGCGTCGTGTATACTGCAGAGTCGTTGTTTTTTGGGGAAAGGGTTCACCTTTGATTGAAATTAAATTTCTAAAAGCATTTTGCAAGCGTCGATCTAAATATATATGGGCCGCTCCACCAGGAAACCAACATTGTGGACTATGTGTAAAGTCTCGATCCGGATCCGCCTAAGCATGCCGCGCAGGCTAACCATGACAGACACTTTCGCCTCTTGTGGATTTTCTGTTTCAGGAATCATTACTCTTTACCTCTATCTCCACCATGAAACCAACATTGTGGACTCTGTGTATAGTATCGATTCGGATCCGCCAAAGCATGCCGCGTAGGCTAACCATGACAGACACTTTCGCCTCTTGTGGATTTTCTGTTTCAGGAATCATTACTCTTTACCTCTATCTCCACCATGAAACCAACATTGTGGACTCTGTGTATAGTATCGATTCGGATCCGCCTGAGCATGCCGCGTAGGCTAACCATGACAGACACTTTCGCCTCTTGTGGATTTTCTGTTTCAGGAATCATTACTCTTTACCTCTATCTCCACCATGAAACCAACATTGTGAACTCTGTGTATAGTATCGATTCGGATCCGCCAAAGCATGCCGCGTAGGCTAACCATGACAGACACTTTCGCCTCTTGTGGATTTTCTGTTTCAGGAATCATTACTCTTTACCTCTATCTCCACCATGAAACCAACATTGTGGACTATGTGTAAAGTATCGATCCGGATCCGCCTAAGCATGCCACGCAGGCTAACCATGACAGACACTTTCGCCTCTTGTGGATTTTCTGTTTCAGGAATCATTACTCTTTACCTCTATCTCCACCATGAAACCAACATTGTGGACTCTGTGTAAAGTATCGATCCGGATCCGCCTAAGCATGCCGCGCAGGCTAACCATGACAGACACTTTCGCCTCTTGTGGATTTTCTGTTTCAGGAATCATTACTCTTTACCTCTATCTCCACCATGAAACCAACATTGTGGACTCTGTGTAAAGTATCGATCCGGATCCGCCTAAGCATGCCGCGCAGGCTAACCATGACAGACACTTTCGCCTCTTGTGGATTTTCTGTTTCAGGAATCATTACTCTTTACCTCTATCTCCACCATGAAACCAACATTGTGGACTCTGTGTAAAATATCGATCCGGATCCGCCTAAGCATGCCGCGCAGGCTAACCATGACAGACACTTTCGCCTCTTGTGGATTTTCTGTTTCAGGAATCATTACTCTTTACCTCTATCCCCCTGAGACGGCATGTGTCGGCCCGGATTGGCCAGCGCGGAATGTGCGAGCTGATCTTGATCGATACATTACGCAGAGACCATAATGTTGGTTTTCTCGTGGAACGGCTCATATATAATGTATAGTTTCATCGCGTGATGTTAACGAAATTAATTGTTTATATCAATCAGATGATACTTTGGAGTCTTTTGCTTGTAACATTGTTCGTCTGCTTGCGCGTCAAATGTCGAATGTATCTGAACATAGGTAGAGACATCAATGAGCATATAAACTATGAGCATATGTGTTTGCTTCATATACTCCACCGATGAATTAGTTCACGGTCCAGCAACCCAAATATAAAATCGACGCATTTGAGTAACTTTACATGTAGAACGTTCATTCACATGAGCTGCTCCACGAGAAAACCAACAATGTGGACTCTGCGTAAAGTATCAACCCGGATCAGCCTAGGCATGCCGCGCAGGCTAACCCGAACAGACACTTTTAGCTTGGATTTTCTGTTTCAGTAATCATTACTCTTTACATCTATCTCCCTAAGACGGAATGTGTCGGCCCGGATTAGCCTGCACGGACTGCGCAAGCTGATCTTGGTCGATACATTATGCGGAGGCTATAATGTTGGTTTTCTCGTGGAACGGCTCACATATAAATAGACCGGAGTGTAGAGAAAACCGTCCTGTTACTAAAAGGGCACCATGGTTAATATCAGTTTGCATGTTTGGTTGTGTCCGTCTAGTCGGTTTGTTGTAAGCATTGCATAGTCCATGGCTAGTAGAAATACGAAGTCTCTAATCAGATGATCAGCTTTCATGGAATGGTTCTCCGTCACTGTCTATAACTATAAAGGCATTAACCCTTTCTCACATACAACACATCTGCAGCAGAAGACTTACAAACAACTGTGCAAACATATGGAAAATGTCTACGAATAATATCAGTGTAACTATTTAATAGAGTTGAAAATATCGTGACAAAAGGAGAAATTGCTCATTTTGAGTATCCATTTTAGCATGTTCGGGCAGACAGGTTTACTTCTATATTTTTAATAATTACAAAAAGATTGTTGTTTTTATGGTGCACCTTTCATGTATACATTGGTACACATCGGATGCATAACTGATACATGTAACATCTAGTTACTTTCAATCTGATAAACAACTAGTCTGATACAACATTAATGTTAGGGTAGTCACAATCTGAGTCAAATCTTATTTTCAAATAATCACATATGAGCCGTTCCGCGAGAGAAAACCAACATTATGGTCTCTGCGTAATGTATCGACCCAGATCAGCCTGCGCAGTCCGCGCAGACTGATCCGGGCCGACACATTCCGGTGTACGAACATTAAGATATTGCTATAAATGGAATGTACGACTGATTAGTTTTGATATTGCTATAAATCCAGTGTACGAATACGCATTATTAATATATATCTAATGTAAGAGTATTCAGATATTGATACAAATCAAATGTACGTCTGTAACATGTAAATATATAGATGTAGTTTATGAACACTCAGATATTGCTACAAATGGTATGTACGACTTATGAGATCTGATATTGATATAAATCCAGTGTACAAACATTCAGATATTGGTGTTAATGTAATATACGAATGTACAGATAATGGTATAAAGCTAATGTACGAGTATCCATATATCTATATAAATATAATGTACGAGGACTATCAGCCTGTTACATATCTAATGTACGATTAATCACAGTGAGTTACATATCTCGTGCAATTCTCTTACAGATTAACTTAGATGTACGAGCTCTCAATAATTGACTATAGCGCTGAAAATGTCCAAAATGGATCAAGGGTTTGAAAACTCCGTGGTCAACTTGTTTAATACAATTTTAGATTTTCATTGTTTGAACTTCTTTTCAAGGCCCTCTATGGAAAAGAAAGGAGATATGTGAAAAGTTAACCGAACACACTAATATTTGAAATAGCCTAACGTTTTACCTGAAATAAAAACTCATATGTGAAATGTTGAAAGATGTCAGTGCAAAATGACGTAGTAATTGTAGACTTGGATGAACCCGAATGTGAAAATTCTGCGACCTTGCAAGGTGAAAGTTCAAGTTCAACGTCGGGATCAAAATCAAGGTCAAAGGTAAGGTTTCTCTGTTATCATCTATTGTCAGTGGTTTTAGTCCAGATCATTTCAAAGCTGAATCTCAGCAGAATCGTACGTTAAATCCGCAGTATCCACGCAATCTGCGTGTGAACTTTTGAACCAGACATCCTGGGTTCGATAGGCGCACGCCGCGGTCATGCTGGAGTTCCTTTTTGAGGTAACTACTCATTTCCAAGCCTAGCACAGTAGTTGTTTTGTGTGTATATCGAACGTATAAATGTAGTTTTGTGTTTATATCGAATGTATGAATGATGCCGTTTTGTGTGTATACAGAACGTGTAGATGTTGTTTTTGTGTGTATATCGAACGTGTAGATGTTGTTTTTGTGTTTATATCGAACGTTTAGATGTTGTTTTTGTTTGTATATCGGACGTGTAGATGTAGTTTTGTGTTTATATCGAACGTGTAGATGTTGTTTTTGTGTTTATTTCGAACGTGTAGATGTTTTTTTTTTTGTGTATATCGAACGTATAAATGTAGTTTTGTGTGTATATCGGACGTGTAGATGTAGTTTTGTGTTTATATCGAACGTGTAGATGTTGTTTTGTGTTTATATCGAACGTATGAATGTAGTTTTGTGTGTATATTATTGAACGTGTAGATGTTGTTTTTGTGTGTCAATCGAACGTATAAATGTAGTTTTGTGTGTATATCGGACGTATAAATGTAGTTTTGTGTAAATAGCGAACGTGTAGATGTTGTTTTTGTGTGTATATCGAACGTATAAATGTAGTTTTTTGTGTATATCGAACGCATAAATGTAGTTTTGTGTGTATATCGAACGTATAAATGTAGTTTTGTGTGTATATCGAACGTATAAATGTAGTTTTGTGTTTATATCGAACGTATAAATGTAGTTTTGTGTTTATATCGAACGTATAAATGTAGTTTTGTGTTTATATCGAACGTATAAATGTAGTTTTGTGTTTATATCGAACGTATATATGTAGTTTTGTGTTTATATCGAATGTATGAATGTTGTAGTTTTGTGTTTATATCGAATGTATGAATGTTGTAGTTTTGTGTTTATATCGAACTTATGAATACAGTGTTGTGTTAAAATGAAATGTTTAAATGCAGTCAGTTTGTGAGTATATCGAATGTATAAATGTTGTTAAGTATGTATATTGAACATATTCATGTAGTGTTTTGTGTATACATATCAAATGTTTAAATGTATCTTTGTGGGTATATCGAATGTAAAAATAGTTTTGTGTGTGTATATCGAACGTATACATATTGGTATGTGTGTTCATCGAACGTATACATGTAGTTCTGTGTGTATATCGAACGTATAAATGTAGTTGTGTGGGTATATCGAACGTATAAATGTAGTTGTGTGCGTATATCGAACGTATAAATGTAGTTGTGTGTGTACATCGAACGTATACATGTAGTTGTGTGTGTACATCGAACGTATAAATGTAGTTGTGTGTGTATATCGAACGTATAAATGTAGTTGTGTGTGTACATCGAACGTATAAATGTAGTTGTGTGTGTACATCGAACGTATAAATGTAGTTGTGTGCGTATATCGAACGCATACATTGTGTTTTGTAGGTGTGTCGAACGTATAAATGTAGTTGTGTGTGTACATCGAACGTATACATGTACTGAGTTGTGTGTGTACATCGAACGTATAAATGTAGTTGTGTGCGTATATCGAACGTATAAATGTAGTTGTGTGTGTACATCGAACGTATAAATGTAGTTGTGTGTGTACATCGAACGTATAAATGTAGTTGTGTGCGTATATCGAACGCATACATTGTGTTTTGTAGGTGTGTCGAACGTATTAATGTAGTTTAGTGTGTATATCGAAAGAAGGTATGTTTTAGTTTTGTGTTTTTCTCGAACGCACAGTCGCATTGCTTTTATATGTTGCGAATCGTTTAATAAATTTAACCCTTTCCAGAATGGAGAGGCATTATGGCGCTTTTGCAGCGAACACTTTTTCCTTTCGCCACAATGTTTCAATGATTATAGTTTCATTTATATAAATATTTGATAGCGTTGTTTATACAATAATTTCAAAGTGGCCTGCTGCAGATCTGTTCCATATGTTGGAGTGTTTATATTATACCATTATGGTAAATGGTCGTTTATATCAATACAAGGCAAAAGATAAATGTCCATTTCGCTTCAAAAGCAATGCATTTCCGAGTATGAACGACCATACATCTAGATCAATAGGGCGAGCCGTTCCGCGAGAAAATCAACATAGTGGACCCTGCGTAAAGTATCGATCCGGATCAGCCTAAGCATGCCGCGCAGGCTAATCCGGGCAGATACTTTTCGCCTCCTGTGGATTTTCTGTTTCAGGAATCATTACTCTATACCTCTATCTCCCAGAGACGGAATGTGTCGGCCCGGATTAGGCTGCGCGGACTGCGCAGGCTGATCCGGGTCGATACATTACGCAAAGTCTATAATGTGGGTTTTCTCATGGAACGGCTCATTGATATTAATAGTAATTGCCTCCCTGGGAGTATTCCGGTCTATTTGTGATATTTTCACATTGAAATTATATTTGAAGAAACATGATTTAAGTCTTATTTTATTTGAAATCAATTTTGAAAATCAATTGTTATTCTATGCTACACAATTGTTTATTTCGTACGGATTTGTTGTCAATCATTCGAAATGTGACATTTTGAAATAATTTCCAATCAATGTACGCACCAATGCAGGCATATTACAAGCTATCAACATATAACGAGCTTTATCATACTCCAAATGTCCCGACACAGACATTTTCCGACGACTCTGACGTAAAATACCTCTGAGAAACATTGTGAGAAAAGGACAATTTACTTATCATTGAGAATTTCGCCTTACAGCATAAGAAAATGCTCTTGTTTCAAAATCTGAAATCCGAGATTATACTGTACGCATGTACAAGCTCATCGTTGTGCACAGTGTTTTTTGAAAATATAATTAACCCTTTACCGCATACAAGAAATTTCAGCAGAAGACTTTGAAAACATATTTGCAGACGGTGAACATTCTTCATAAATGAGAGCTGTATTATTAAATAAATATGGAAAAATTCTGGCAAAATGATAAATTACTCCTTTTGTCACAATGTTATTAAAAGATTTCTGCTGCAGATGCTTCAGAAAGGGTATTTAAGTAAGTAAGTAAGTAAGTAAGTAAGTTAATCTTTTATTATTGTGACTTGTGCATATTTACAGATTTATATACAAATATATTTACAATTACATGAAGCACCTGGCCCTAAGGGCCTATAAATCACCAAACAATACAAAAATCATGAATAATTCCGATGTTTACTAAAATTGCTTTTCTAATAGAATATATATGTGGGAAAGGGTTAACATTCGTATTCAACCGGAGTAGCGAATGTTAATACAAGTCATACATAACAGGGCAAATGTTACAATCAATGTATCATACTCTACGTCTCAGGCCAAACTTTATTTGAGTTGATTTTGATATCTCGTTCTTTTTAACCGTCCAAAATTACATAAGAGAAAACCAACATTATTGACTCTGCGTAATGTATCGACCCAGATCAGCCTGCGCAGTCCGCGCAGGCTGATCTGGGTCGATACATTCCGATGTATAGAGTAATGATTCATGAAACAGAAAATCCACAGGGGGCGAAAAGTGTCTGCCCGGGTAAGCCTGCGCGGCATGCTTAAGTTGATCAGGTTCGATACTTTACGCAGAGACCAGAATGTTGGTTTTCTCGAGGGACGGCTAATATTATATATAGTCCTTGGTTATAAAATCTCAGTAAATTACTAAATCTAGTTAAAAATCGGTAGGATGGTATTATCCAGCCGAGAGGGCTGAAGGTTGAAATGCCAGCTGTTACATCTTATTAATCGACCCATAGTTGCGCCGATACGTTGAGCACAAAGGGTTATTTACTTGGACATTGCTTGTTTAATTAAATACTGTGAAAAGGAAGTTCGATTGACGATGGCCACTTAAGCCGAGTACTTTCGTATTGACATTGACATCATTTCGAGTGAGGAGCACTCCATTAAAATCGATATTTCGATATTTTTCGGTCAAGGCAGGTTTAGATCGACCTACGTATTCCCCTCACTTTGATCTTGCCCTGTATTTTATGAATTTCAAGCAACGCTTGACAAGCATTGGGTATTAACATCGGAGAATACGGATGCTCCGCCAGATCTGTATCTACACTTGTTATAAATTAGCTACGGTGTGTTTACCCCCACAGTGCGACGCCATATCTTCATCTTGTTACAGGAAACATTATCACTATCCCGGCATGGTACCCTTTATTCCTTGAGTTCCTGAAACTGGTACCATCTGCATTTATTTAACTCTTTCAGCGCCAAAGGCAATATTGAAGGTTTTTGCAAACAATACAGATTCAAGTGAGTCAGCTCGTGACGAGCTGTCTCACCTGAAATCAGCATTATTTGCCATTTATTCATCAAAATAGTCCAAAACTTTTATTACGTGAGAAATGCAGACGCACGATTTTGACAATTCGGCGCTGAAAGAGTTAATTTTTTCTTTCAAATTTAAGAAGTAGTGTCTGCTTCTTATTAAAAATTGAGTAGCAAACAATTCAGACCACTTTAAAAAAAAAGCACGAATATGAATGCTGATCTTGATCTACATTTTCTGTTGATGTTATTAACGTCGTATAAAAGCTTTTATAACTTAAGACAGGTCGTGGGTTACCAAATATCTGCGTTAGCGACGGGTATTTGGAACCGGGTTTCCAGGAATCGATTCACAGTCACAGTGCGACGGTCATTGTAGACTGCCCTTGGGCAAGGCATATTTCCTAGCCTAGTACTGGTTTGTTTACCCGGGGATAATGAATATGTGAACCATTGTCGTGATATAACTGAAATAATGTTGAAAGCGGTTTAAAATCTAAATAAAAAAAACCTAATAACTGTCATGTAAAAGCCTGTATCTTGTAGCGTTTTAGTTAACATTGAAAGATTATTACTTGTATCCGGTTGTATTCCAATATGTATAAACGTAATTAGCCGTATACCCGATTGTATTTTAAGTTGTATGGCCGTAAATAGCCGAGCGGTACCTTGCTGTATTCTAAGTCGTATGACCGTATATCAGTTTAAACTTATTTATTTTACATCGATTGCGAAACAAGCTTTAAGCTTATATTAATGACGCTCGATGTCTTAACCAGTACTCGCGCCGTTTGTGTGGAAAGAAACCAAAGTCTTGACCCGCTCATCACGGGACTCGAACCTTTGATACGAGAGGCCGACGCTCTACCTCTGACAACTGTCTTCCACCGTATATTACTAAGTGGTACCAGATTATCTTTCGATTTTTATGAACGTAAAAAGCCTAGTTAGCAGAGATCGAATGTATCATCTGAAGTATATGTAGTTCAATATGAACAGCGGATTAGGCCCCTATTTAGTTCTGAGTTCTATGACCGTAAACACCCAAATGGTACCCGTGTTTTTTTCCGAGGCTAATGCCCGTAAAATTACCGAGTTGCACCTTGTTGCTTTGATCGCCTCGGTGGTGAAGTGGTAGAGCGTCCGCCTCGGATGCGGGAGGTCTTGGGTTCCCTCATTGGCGTTTAGGGTTGCGGGGTTAGCATTAAAAGTGACTTGACTGGTGTCAGGATTATTGGACCAGTAGTACAGCTTACTTACCTAGTAAACGCCGTGATATAACTGAAAACATGTTGAAAGCGGCGTTAAACGCCAAATACCCAACATTATCGTTGCAGTCGATTGGTCTGCCAAGTAACACGTGAACTGAAATTGCATTACAGCTGTTCATTTTACAATTTAAAGCTATATTTCCATTTCCATTTTATCTTGCAAATTAAATCACTTTAACATCATTTCTTAGTCGTGTTATTACAATGCAAATTAATTGAATTTGAACAAGCGCCTACATTAGGTCAATGGAAAGCAAATTGGATCGGTGCGCCAGACAGACACTTTTGTCGAGATAATTCTAAATGAATCCATAATTATGCAGAAGTGGTCTCTCATCGGACAATTGATTGATTGATTGATTGATTGGTGTTTAACAATTTCTCAGTTATATCACGGCGGCCAGTTCACCTACTCATGCATTTCCTGGTTTTCTCACACCAGTACTCCACACGACAATCTTCCCAAGCAACTGGCTGCTTTTCCACATAGACTTAGCCCATTGGTGGAAGACGAATGACGCTTGTCGCATTGACTTTTGTCAATCCTCGGAAAGAAAGTTGGCCGAGCCGGGATTCGAACTCACAGCCCCTGGATTGACAGCCCGCGTCGCTACCGACTGAGCTACCGGGGCTCGGCCCATCGGAAAATAATGATTTTGTTGAAAGTGTTTTAGATAAAGTTAAATACATGTATACTATAACTGATTTGTAACCAAACAAACAGATTGCTTTTAGCTTTATTGACAGCTTAAGGGCCATTTTTAGAACAACGTGTATTTTCTGAAATTGAAAGTCAAATTCATAACTTTAATTGAATGTAGGTTTCTGGATTATTTGGTTTGTTGGGAAAGTGCGATAACCCGAAAGGCTCTAATAGTCGCCTACGCGAAACATGAATGGCTTCCACCTGCCCACTCAACTCGGACATGTGTAGGTCAGATCTAACGATCATGAATCGTTACTTTCCGTGGGTTACCGATTATGAATCGTTACTTTCCGTGGGTTACCGATTCAATTGTTCTGTAATCGTGACATCTTTGTCTTCTAACTAACGATTACTTACGAAGATTTTTACGAACATCAACGAAGTCACCGTATCTACTTATTACCTATTTTCGAGTATAGTGGCTCCATAGGATGACGTCAAGGGTCCACATCGGTCAATATATAAATATTCACCATATCTATTGTTTTTGTCCAAAAGCCGCGAGAGAGATCCTTTAAGGAGCGGGGTTCATGTATAACTCTATGAGAAAATACAGAAGTGCAATTTCGCCTGTTCGATGGACATAAAAATGTCGTCAGACAACCCAATTAGTTGTATAAATATACAGGAAATCGACAAGAAATATTCGCCTGCTTCTGTCAGCCGTCTCTTTTGTGGTAATTAATAAATGAAATATACTTCTCCGACGGTATACGATATCTTTTTGATGAAACGGAAGGGAAGGCATAGCGATGTTTATTTAGTGATTTATTATAAATTATTTTTTACTTTTGTGACACAGCTTGCACATAAACTTGAATAATGATGTGCAGTAGTATAATATATTGACTTTGTACAAATCACGTGCGAATTGTGAACCGCCTCATGCAGGTACCCCTTGTTTTTAACCATTTTTAGCTCGACTGGCTGAAAGCCAGTCGAGCTTATGTCATGGCGAATTGTCCGTCGTGCGTGCGTGCGTGCGTTAACTTGTTCCTTTAAAAGATTTCTTCTCCCTAACCACTTGGCCAATTTGGTTGAAACTTCGTAGGAAGCATCCTCTCAATGTCCCCTCTTAAATTCCTTCATTTTTGTTGTATCCATCCAAAATTCTGGTTTTCATGACCAGGGGTCGGGGCTATTTTGCCTTATATAGCTATAGTGAAAACTTAAAAAATCTTCTTCTCCGAAAGTGTTCAGCCGATTTTCAAATAATTTTTGTAGAAATGTTCCTTGGGTGACCCTTTATTAGATTCCTTCAAGAAATGTTGATTGGTTGAAAAACATGGCCGCCAGGGGGCGGGGCTATTTTGCCTTATATTGCTATAGTGAAAACTTAAACAATCTTCTTCTCCGAAAGTGTTCAGCCGATTTTCAAATAATTTTGTAGAAATGATTATTGGGTGACCTTCTATCAGGTTCCTTCAAGCCATGTTGATTGGTTGAAAAACATGGCCGCTAGAGGGCGGGGCTATTTTGCCTTATATGACCATAGCCTTATGGCCGTGGAGCGATACTGGCCCTCTTGGGCCTCTTGTTCTAGCTGAATGACACAGTACCATGCATTCTTCTGGTGTCATACCTACAGACCTACAGACCACATGAACACTGCAATAATTAACCCTTTCTCAATAATGACAAATCTGCAGAATATTACTTTAAAAACATTTTTATGAACAATAAAAGAAAGTATAATCATTGAACTGAGTTGATATTATTGACAAAAGGAGAAAATGTTCATAATGTTTCTTATTTTGTCACTATGTGTTCAACAGTCGTATGATTCAGTGTCCGTAGTGGGGAAAGTGTTAAGGGTTTTGACCATTAGAATAGCTAGCCATTTTCAATCGATTGACAGGATAAACTGCCTCAACTAACGTCCTTTCAGTAACATTCCCTTATATTTCCTGAAAATGAGTATGTATTTGGTTTAAAAAAGAGCGCATAGCAAGACAACTAGTTCCGCGACCCATTGTGTTTACAGTTGTTTTGAGTTAGTCTTTGAGTGAGGAAGCTATGGACAACATTTAAGAAAATTCTGTCCGTTGGAATAAATCAGAGGATACGCATTGAAGACTTTTTCAACATTATTTCAGTTACATCAAAGCGACATTTTGATGCCCCTATGTTAAGCAACCAGTACTAGGCAAGAAAATGTGCCTTGTACATCGGCACTCTACCATGACCATCGCACCGCGACTGGGAATTGAACCCGGGACGTTATGTTCCAAATCCCCGACGCTAACCACTCGTCTACCGCGGATTCCCTACTCTTCTTCTAAAGTAAACCTATTTAGTCATTGCATGTTGTCATGCGCTTTAAATAAAACAGTTTGTTCATGCGACATAAAAAAGTATGTTCATGCGACATAAAACATATGTTCATGCGACATAAAACACTATTATATGTTTTCATTCCACACCAAGTTTAAACTGAATACAGATCTAAACTTCGGATGCTCGAATAAATATCTGGTGACTGTGCCATACAGGTCGTCTCAGATTGACCTATGCGTCAGCCAATCGAAATGTCGCTTATTAAATATAAAACCAGTAAGACACCCATATAAATAGACGATATCCTCCGATTATATAGCACGGGCGTTTGTAGTATCGTGCAATTATTGGAAATTAAAGCAAAGACGTGCTCATGAGTACTTTTTAAAATAAAAATGTAATAAGGTCAATTCGGGACGAGTTTTTATGCGGTGTAGTCAGATCCAATAAACATAAAGCGAAGTAGAGACATTTATATTAGAATAATGACAGACAGACAGAACAGTTTATTAATGCAGTGTACTAACTACATTGTCTAAGCACATACAATATACATGACAATATACATGACAAGAAAATACGAACAGACATACTTAATTTGGAATTTATAGTTATGATGAATGAATTTAACATGAATTAGATATAACAATTATATACAACTTTTGAGGATGAGCAATGCAAAACTATGGTACTGCTCTTTAGAAATAAAACACATAAACACGTGTAACAACATTCAAAAGGCGAGATATATAATGTACAATCATGAAGTAAATAATGAGCGACGCCGTTTAAGTGAATGCACGAATGAGTGTATGGGCAAGCCTTCAGATGAATGAGTGGTTAAATGAATGATAGAATCAGCGAGCCTATAAATAAATGAGTGAATGAGTGAACAAGTGAATAAGTGAATGAGCGAATGAATGAATGAATATGAGCCTACATATGAATGAGCGGAAGATCGAGCCTACATATAAATGATTGAATGAGCGAATGAATGAAAGAGTGAATGAGTGAATGAGTGAATAAGCGAATGAGTGAATGAGAGAATGTGCGAATTATTGAATGAGTGAATGAAATGAGCGAGCCTATATATAAATGAGTGAATGAGTGAATAAGTGAATGAGTGAATAAGTGAATAAGTGAATAAGTGAATGATTGAATGAGTGAATGAGCGAATGAATGAATGTGCCAGCCTACATATAAATGAGTGGATGATCGAGCCTACACATGCATGAGTGAATGAGTGAATGAATGATTGAATGAATGAATGAGTGAATGAGCGAATGAGCGAATGAGTGAACGAGTGAATGAATGAATGACTGGACGAGAGCATAAGCGAATGGGGGAATGAGTGAGTGTGCGTATGATTGAATGAGTGAATGAAATGAGCGAGACTACATATAGATGAGTGAACGAGTGAATAAGTGAATGAGTGAATGATTGAATAAGTGAATGAGTGAATGAATGAATGAGCGAGCCTACATATGAATGAGTGAATAAGTCAATGCATGAATAAGTGAATGAATGAATGAGAATGAGTGAATGAGCGAATGAGTGAAAGCATGAATGAGTGAATGAGTGAATGAAATGAGTGAGCCTATAGATGAATGAATGAATGAGCGAATGAATACATTAGTGGTTTAGCGAGCCTACATATAAATGATTGGATGAGCGAGCCTACAGATAAATGATTGGATGAGCGAGCATACAGATGAATGAGTGGATGATCGAGCATACAGATGAATGAATGAATGAATGAATGAATGAATGAATGAATGAATGAATGAATGAATGAATTAATTAATTAATTAATTAATTAATCAATTAATTAATGAGTGAATGAATGAATGAATTAATTAATTAATGAGTTAATGAGTAAATAAGTGATTGAGTGAAAGGGTGAATAAGTGAAAGAGTGAATGAATGAATGAATGAATAAGTGAATGTGCGAATGATTGAATGAGTGAATGAAATGAGTCAGCCTATAGATGAATAAATGAATGAGCGAATGATCGAATTAGTGGATGAGCGAGCCTACAGATGAATGCGTGGATGAGCGATCAATCAAGCAACTAACAGTTTTCTAAGAAGAAATTATGATACACATTTAATGTTTTTCTCGGAAGAGTTGCCTCTTGGATATTAAGAGCAAGTCTATGGATCGTTTTTCTATTTCTGTTAGTGAGTAGTTGGGCGAATTTATATACGCTTTTTTTCAAGTGCTTTTTCCTAAGTTCATAAAGCAAAGACATGGAATAATAAAATGAGATTCGTTTTCAATGTCAGTTGATTTACAGCATAAACAGTATCTTTCTACTCTGTGGGTTCTATTTTTTGAGTAACCAGTTTGTATTCTTAAATGCCAAATTTAACGCCATTAAATTTACAAATTTGCTCAACGTTCAGGATCAACGTAAAATGACATTTTCTAGAGTCGTCTGCTTTAATCAACGCTTTCCATTATATAGACGCTTTCTGATGCCTTTGCAGCAGATGGCTGTTTAGAAACATAGTGACAAAAAAAGAAATTGCTCAAAACGAGCAATTTCTCCTTTTGACACAATGTTTTCAACTTTTAGTCATAGGTTATCCATTCAATTATAGAGATTTTTTATTTTTTGACAAAATATGTTTAACGTCGTCTGCTGCAGAATTGTCGTATGAGGGAAAGGCTTAAGAAAAAACCATCTGAAGAGATAAAACGCAATATCAAACAAATATAAAAGCATAACTCTTTATAAAGCTGAAAACATTGTGAGGAGGACGGAAACACTGCTTGTTTTGAGCATTGTATTCCATATCCGGGTTGTTTTTATTTGAAAAAGATAAAATCGTCTGCTGCAAAGAAGCGAATTGTCGTCTGTATTGTCAAGTCATACGTGTAGGCCTGTTTGGCATCAAATCTGATAATGTTTGAGGGATCTGTCCTGGATCGTGTGTCGTCTGCCGATTTAATGAATAAACACAAAATATCTGACACATAATAAATCATTCGGAAATCCTTTGTGACATTCCGCAAGTGTAATGCAATAACTAGATAGCGGTCTTTAGACCAATCTAAAGGCTTGAATAACGGGTCTGATCACGAGAAATAGAAATATCATCACTATAAAACTCGCAATATCACAGACAGAAACTGTTTTATATTTATCACGTACCAACATACTATTTTATTCGTTTTACCTGGATAATTAGTTAAAGCCGTCTGCTGTGATAAAATATGCGGAAAAACTGCAAGATCTAGAGCAAAATGGAAGTACAAACATTGCCACCTTTCGGGAAATCCGGTGTCTCGAAAACTCCCATGGAGTTATTAGTGAAAAATTAGTTAAATTTTTAACTATTTAGTTAATGAATGGTTTGATATGATTCTATGACTTTTACATTTTTGTCCTTTTTTAGGCTTTTATTGGTCACATAAAGTTACATTGAAATAAGAAGGAGCTAACACTTTTAAGATGCAGAATTTCTTTTCTCTTTCATTTGTACTAATTGAAAACATTATTTTTAGCTCACCTGAGCACAAAGTGCTCAAGGTGAGTTATTGTGATCGCCTTTTGTCCGTCGCCGTCGTGCGTCGTGCTGTGTGCGTCGTGCGTCGTGCGTCGTCCGTCAACTTCTTCTCCTTAGTAACTTGTGGGTCAATTGGGATGAAACTTCACAGTAAGCATCCTCTCAATGACCTGACCGGAATTCCTTCAAATGTGTGGGATACATGCAGAAAAAACTTCTTCTTCTCCAAAACTGGTTGGCAGATTTTCAATTATTTTGCAGAAATGTTCCTTGGATGACTTTCTATCAGATTCCTTCAAGCCATGTTGATTGGTCAAAAGACATGGCCGCCCGGGGGCGGGGCTATTTTGCCTAATATGGCTAAAGTGAAAACTTAAAAACAATTCTCCTCCGAATTGTCAGACCGATTTTCAAATAATTTTGTAAAGATGTTCCTTAAGTGACCCACTATCAGATTCCTTAAAGCCATGTTAATTGGTCAAAAAACATGGCCGCCACAGGGCGGGACTTTTTTGCCTTATATGGCTTTAGTGAAAACTTAAAAACTCTTCTCCTCCGAAAGTGTTTGGCCGATTTTCAAATACTTTTGTAGAAATATTCCTAGAGTGACCTTCTATCAGATTCCTTAAAGCCATGTTGATTGGTCAAAAAGCATGGCCGCCACAGGGCGGGTCTATTTTGCCTTATATGGCTTTAGTGAAAACCTAAAAGCTCTTCTCCTCCGAAAGTGTTTGGCCGATTTTCAAATATTTTTGTTTCCTTCAAGCCAAGTTGATTGGTCGAAAAGAATGGCCGCCATGGGGCGGGGCTTATATGGCTAAAGTGAAAATAGAAATTAATCAGGTGAGCGATATATCATGGCCCTCTTGTTTAAATATTCCCTCCTTTTTAGACATTTATGTAAAATTCGATGCCTCAGAATGGTGAAATGCCTGTGTACTGGTGTGTGCGGTATTGTGTCATCTAAGTAAAGTATCACAGGACCGGGAAAAGATACTACAAATTTATCACATAAATACCCTTATTTTCAAGTTGAGAACAAATCACGGAACAACGATATCCATCCAACATGTGTGATAACAAAAACACGTCATACACGCGACTACTGATGACGTCATTTTGACCTTTATCTTTATTATGTTTATTGTTAAGTTGTTAAATTTTACACATTGAAAAATGCAATAATACGTTATTTTGAATAAATAACGAGTCTTAATTGTTTAAAACCTTTTTTTTTTTTTTTTCTTATTCAAAAATGATGAGGACTACTTTTTTTATGCGGTGAATCACAAGTTCTCATGAAGAATAGGTTATTCGGTCTTTGTTTTGATGTTGTCAATATTTTTCATTAAAACACACTGTTTAGGTGATAAAAAGAATCCATCACTCGTTTTTCTTTGGAGAAGATTTCTTAAATTCGTCTCGAAAAAGAGAGTTATTAACCTCTCTTTTGGGGCTCGGTTAATAACCGTCTTTTTCTAGACTCATTTAAGAAATCTTGATCTCCAAAGAAAACTCATGATGGATCCTATATATCTCTATGTGGTCCATATGTTATAATAATAATAATGACCTATATATTTTCGTATGAGAACATTTGGAAAACCCCACGCAATACTTTGTTACTATAATAGCCTCTCTATATGGTTCATATACTATTATAATTATAGTATATGAGACTATTTATAGTAATACTTTCCTGTGTTGGATTTTCTATAATTACAGTATATTATACTATTTATAGTAATACGTTTCAGTATTGGATTTTCCCAATCGAAAACAATACCGTCATTATTATTATCATTGTACGTATCAGTGAACCATAGAGCGAGAATATTTTATAGTAGCTTCGCGATGTCTTGTGTGGATTCTTCCCGATTCTTCTCAAATGAAAGTTCAGACGCCTGTGTACAACTGATAATCGACATGCAAACAGTGTTTAAAATGTTGTCTTTAACCGGATAAGATACAATAACAGTGTAGCTAATTTACTGTTTTTTTTTTTTTTGATATGCATAATATATATGATACATTGTCCCAGAATATGTAATTATGTATAAATTCATTAACTTGTATATTCATGTTAAAAACATGGTTAGTGACCGTACTCCTAGGCTTAGATGTTGATGTACAGTTGTGTACAACATTGTAACAAGGGTTGTCCGAAACAGTACCAAACCAAAGAACTGACACAATGTTGCGATTGATTGTTTGGTGTTTTACGCCACTTTCAAGAATTTCCAGTTATGTCAGGGCGTTTCCTAGCTAAGTTACCAGTACTACTGGTCCATTTATTCTGACACCAGTAAGTCACACCAGAGGTCGCAGGTTCAGGTCGGGTCATACCAAATACTTTAAACATGGTAGCAATGGCTGGCCTCCTTGACCTCTGGGTTGCGGGGTTAATATTGCGACTGATTGGCTCGTATCAGGATACATGGACCAGAATAACAGTCAATCACCCAAGAACCGCAGTGATATAACTGAATTGTGTTGACAGCGGCGTAAAACACCACACGATCAATTCACGTAATTTAAGATCCACGCGTATATCAAAGTAGAATGTGACGACAGTGTCTAGACAAATTGTCGTGTGACAAACAATAATAGAAAAACAATGTTGATATGTCTGATGCTTTCAGGTTTTGTCCTTGACAATTATATGGAGAGCAGATGTTCATGATGGTCCTGTATCTATCATATATATTAAACATAAATACGGAATATTATGTTGCAGAAGCGATACTTGGCTTTGTATTGTATTTCGAGGGGCGTGGAATAAAGGTCGAGTGAGATGTTAATTTGCCTACGCTCAGAGAAATACAATGCGAATTGTGGTACCGTTACTGCTACGTAACTTTTCTTTAATAATACACCTATTATGATTTTAAAAACAGAATAATGAAAAAAAATCAGTATGTGTTAAATAAAAATTGATTAAAGGCATGTGAATCACGCCCCGACTACGAAATCATATTTCAAAGACGTCACATCATATTTCACTGACGTACCATTACTACATTTGATAACGTGTTTGACCTAGTCAAACTCGGAATTTTAATCCGTTGTGTTGGTTTAGCGTGACAATGAACATTGTGTTGTGCCGAAGAATGTGTAGGTATATATATATAATATTATGCAATACTATGTATACATTCGGCTAAATCCCTTAGAATCTATGTGTATTTCCAAACCAAACTATACTTTGAAGAGTTAAACTAGAGTTCAAATATTTAATCCCATTGACCTATTTATATATATGCAATTCCAAAACAGAGATGCCAACAGACACCGTTGAAGCATACATCAAGTATTTCGAGTCATGCGTGTGTCTGCATACACAATTAAGCAAATCCCCATCAAACATATATGAGCCGTTCCGCGAGAAATCCAACATTATGGCCTCTGCATAATGTATCGACCCAGATCAGCCTACACAGTCCGCACATACTGATCCAGGCCGACGCATTTCCGTCTCATGGGGATAAAGGTATAGAGTAATGATTCCTGAAACAGAAAATCCACAGGAAGCGAAAAGTGTCTATCCGGGTAAACCTGCGCGGCATGCTTAGGCTGATCCGGGTCGATACTTTACGCTGAGTCCACAATGTTGGTTTTCTCGCGGGACGGCTATTATATGAAACTTGCTTCCATAAAACCAACGCAGATATATATATATTTTTTTTAAAACCACTTTTGTCATGGTAAGGATTGTTATTTGGCAAGAGGCGACTCACACTTGCGAGTGTAAGGAAAAGGCAGTCAGAGTACCTTTTATATAGACGCGAGTCAACTGATGAAAAAACAATCCAGATTACCTCTGTTCCCTTCGAGATAGAATCCAATCAGAGGCATATCATTAAGGGAATCAATAGAACAGTTCCGGTCGATTTGACGCTCTGTCATTATATCAGGTGTGATTGTATTAATTAACAACTCTTTGACACTAATGAATACAGAGGTGTAACTGTAACATTTAAAGTGTTGGAGAGTTTTAATTTAGTTTAAGCTTAGTCATTTTACACTTAATCATTTTACACTTAATCATTTTACACTTAATTATTTTACACTTTTAATCATTTTACACTTAATCATTTTACACTTTTAATCATTTTACACTTAATCATTTTACACTTAATCATTTTACACTTTTAATCATTTTACACTTAATCATTTTACACTTAATCATTTTACACTTTTAATCATTTTACATTTAATCATTTTACACTTAATCATGTTACACTTAATTATTTTACACTTTTAATCAGTTTACACTTAATCATGTTACACTTAATCATGTTACACTTTTAATCATTTTACATTTAATCATTTTATACTTAATCATTTTACACTTAATCATTTTATACTTAATCATTTTACACTTAATCATTTTACACTTACTGAGACTCAAGGTTTCCAGCTCAAATTAAACACGTTCGATGTATCTCGCATCGTTTGTGTGGAAACGTTGTTAAGGTAGAACCCGCTCATCACGGGATACGAATCCGTGACCTTTGGTACGAGTAGTCGACGCTCCACAGTACCACTACGCCAATGTCTTCCAGTTTTTAAAGTGACATTTGGTCTGAAACTAAATATGCTAAAAGCATTAACAATAGTTATAAAAGCAATGCCATTTGCATATATGATACTTCAATATAGAAATACCTCTATAGAACTTATTGTAGTCATGTTTTGTATGGTAATATGAGCCGTCCCGTGAGAAAACCAACATTATGGCCTCTGCGTAATGTATCGACCCAGATCAGCCTGCGCAGTCCGTGCAGAATGATCCTGGTCGAAACATTCCGTCTCAGGTATAGCGTAATGATTCCAGAAACAGAACATCCACAGAAAAGTGTCTATCCGGGTAATCCTGCGCGGCATGATTAGGCTGATCTGGGTCGATACTTTACGCAGAGACCACAATGTTGGTTTTCTCGCGGGGACGGCTCAATCATATTATCTGGATAATTTACCAAGTTGATTCAAGCTCATTCTTATTGCATAATTCAGCTCTACAACCAATCCGTAAAAGCTCCTTTGGCAACGAATGCAATCCATGTTGATTTTTCGAGGCTTGGTAAAAAACTTTGACAGTCAAATAGAAAGACAATTCCTTGAAATCGCGTTGGCTGAATTACGTATTTTGCTTTTACACAGACGACATTAGACGCATCGTTTTTAACAGAAAACTGTTGGAAACATTGTGGATGAGGAGATAATACTTCAAAAACAGTTTGATTGTTTGTTTATTGCTTAGATTAATAGCGTCAGTTGGAAACCACGTCCGAATATATCAGTTTACACTACACTTGATATACTTGTCATTCTAATGAGACTATCAATATAGACGGAAGTTCGCATTTAACTCTTTCTCTGCCATTGCTCGTTCTGAGGAAAGGCACCTAAAATTTGCATTGTTTACAAAGGGGTCAAAATTGCCCCTAAAGCAGGTTTTTCAAAATAGGTTTTTAGTTACAACCGTTTCACGCCAAGCCCTCGATATACAGTCAAACCTGTGTTTAAAGACCACCGATGAGAAGTGGTCTTTAATTGTAGGGTCATTTATACAGAAAATGAGGTTTTAGGAAACTAAAAGTATGGTCGCTAAAGACAGATAATTGCTATTCCAAGGTGGTCTTTAGCACATGTTCGACTGTGTATGTACACAGGGGCGTAGCTCCCTTTAGGCACTGTAGGCACGTGTCTACACATTATTTCTCAAAATGCCCCAAAATGCAGCTGCGTCGATAGACATCTGCGTAATGTATCGACCAGATCAGCCTGCGCTGTCCACGCAGACTGATCCGGCCGACACATTCCGTCTTAAAGGGGATAGATGTATAGAGTAGTTATTCCTAAAACAGAAAATCCATAGGAGGCGAAAAGTGTCTATCCGGGTAGGCCTGTGTGGCATTCTTAGGCTGATCCGGGTCGATACTTAACGCAGAGTCCACAATGTTGATTTTCTCACGAGACGGCCTACACATTGATTATTGCAAAGCTACGCCCCTGGTACATGTATCATATATTATTACTTACCGTTTTGAAACAAACTTTTAGTAAGTACAATGTAAATGACTGGGAGAATCTATCTGATAGAGCCAATCCGTGTGAATTTTAGGGAGTTAATTGTACGAACTAAATCCACACTTATGAGAGGAATTCGTAGATCAATAAAAAGCTTTTTCGTATGACTGCATTTTCTACCTCCAGCCATGTTGTTAATAACGTTCCCGTTACTAGGATAAATTATATCCGCAGAAATATATTTTGACTATATTGACGTCGGATAATAATTCGCCAAATATGTACATTGTAATTTTGTTATATGGTTCCCGTTACTAAGACTGTATCAGCGTGGACTTGTTTCGGCTTCACTGACGGTTGGAAATGAATCCGCAAACTGTGTACATTGTGATATGTGTTATATGGTTCCCGATAACTGTAAACCGTATCAGCGTGGATTTAATTTGGCTTAAATTGGCGGTGGATAATGCTATTATCGCCAACTCAGTACATTGAGATTGTGTTATATGGTTCCCGATAACTTTAAACTGTATCAGCGTCGATTTCATTTTGGCTTCATTGGCGATGGATAGTGAATGAGTCAAATTTAAACATTGCCATTCAGTTATAGAGTTCCCGTTAGATTAGTTTAAACTTATTTTATTTTACATCGATTGCGAGACAAGCTTTCAGCTTATATTAATCACGCTTGATGTTTGTTTTCTGGAGACTTAACCAGTACTCGAGCCTTTTTGCCAAAGGCAGAACCCGCTCATCATGGGACTCGAACCAAATATTTGTATACACATTAGACAATTTCTTCAGGCTTGAGTATTTTCAGTTTGCAATAAAAAAAAATATTAAACGTTTTTTTCTCTGCTACAGTTGATGGTTGGTCCCCTGACAGTGAACGACCTTCGAACAAAATCACACTTTATAACCAACTATATTTGTCCTGTAATAATTGTTAAGAAATATGTAAATGAGCCATCCTGCGAGAAAACCAACATTGTGGACTCTGCGTAAAGTATCGACCCGGATCAGCCTAGACATGCCGCGCAGGCTTACCCGGATAGACACTTTTCGCCTCCTGTGGATTTTCTGCTTCAGGAATCATTACTCTATACCTCTATCCCCTCTGATACGGAATGTGTCGGCCCAGATCAGTATGCGCGGACTGCGTAGGCTGATCTGGGTTGATATATTACGCAGACGCCATAATGTTGGTTCACGCGGGTAGACTCAAATGGTTGACAGATTTTCGAATCTCTTCTGACAGTAATTGCAATGAGTTTTAAAACGAAAAACTAATCCATTAGGACCAAGTCAAAACCAATATAACAACAACATCTCATACCAAAGACTTTGAAAACAAACTTGTACTTGCTTTCCATCTTTGGCGCTCAGGATTGTGGGGTTAGCATTACGACTGACTCGTTGATCGCGGTCGCGGGTTCGATCCCCGGTCGGGTAATACCAAATACTTTAAAAATGGTAGTAATGGCTGCCCTCATTGATGCTCTGGATTATTGGGTTAGCATTACGACTGACTCGCTGGCGGCAGGGTACATGGATCAGCAGTATGCTACTGGTAACCTAACACAAAAAATGCCGTGATATAACTAAACAGGTGCTGTATAAGCGGAGTACAACACCATACAAATAAACAAACAAAGCAACAACATCAAATCTCGTGAGATTAAGCTTGCAGCTACAAATGATGGTTTCATGTTCAATTTATCCATTTCCCACGTACAACGAATCAGCAGCAGACGACTTTGAAAATATTTAATCAAAATACGAAAACTCTCCGAGGCTTTAAATGAAAGAACATATTATTGAATAAAGTTGAAAACAATGTGGAAAAAGAAGAAATTGCTCATTATGAGTAATTAATACTTTAGCAACGATGCTTTCAAAGGTCGTCTGCTGCGCAGGTGTCAGTAAGTGTCTACATCTTGGGAAAGAGGGTACACCGTGCCATATGCTAATTATTTTATCAGAATTTAGACTAATGAGCCGTTCTACTTGCCATTTTTCTGATTTCATTTTATCTCTTACTTTAAGAGGATTGGCTATGTTAAATCCTCATACCCCTAAACAGGCAGAACCCATGACCTTTAAAATATTACTGGATATCCACCAACAGTTAGACTTTTCTAACAAAGAAAACATTGTATATTGGTGTTTATTTTTTTTTCATTTGCCTTAGTATTTGATCTAGTAAATCCATCCCCTTCCCCTTTCCAGAGTAGCATCATATACCACTACCACTGAGAATAAGCTCCAATTAAGTAAGATACCTTCATTAAAGAGGGCCCCAGAATAAACTCTAAAGAGGTAATTGCCCTCCGAGTATAAGAAGAAACATGAAGCAATACCCAATTATGACAATATGAAAATATACATATAAGAAATAATCAAATGCCCGCACAAAGTTAATCCCCCAAAATAAGCCTCCCCTAAAATAAGCAACAATGAAAATAACCTAAACATACAAACAAGGTTTGAGCGAAAAGCACAACCAATAATAATATAATAAATGAAAGAAGATCTAGTAGCCCCAATACATGTGCCACAGTCGGTGGCGACACGAGCTGTCAATCCTGTGTGTTGTGAGTTCGATCCCTAGCTCGACCAACATTCTTTCCGACGTTTGACAAAAGACACTGTGACAGGCGTCATTCGTCTCCAAACAATGGGCTATAACAGTCTATATGGAAAAGCAGCCAGTTGCTTGGAAAGAATGCTGTGTCGATTACTGGTGTGAGGAAGACAGGAAACACATGAGTTTGTGAACTGGCCGCCGTGATTCTTTGACTGAATAATTGTTGAAAATGCCGTTAAACCCTTTCCCTCATACGACAATTCTGCAGCAGACGACTTTGAACATATTTTGTCAAAACATAGAAAATCTCTTTAATTTAATGGATAACCTATTACTAAAAGTGGAAAACATTGTGGCAAAAGGAGAAATTGCACGTTTTGTGCAATTTCTTCTTTTGTCAGTATGTTTTCAAAAAATCCGTCTGCTGTAGAGGCGTCAGAAAGCGTCTATATGAGGGAAAGGGTTTAACGGCATTTTCAACAATTATTCAGTCAAAGAATCACGGCGGCCAGTTCACAAACCCAAATCAATCAGTCAAACCTCCTATCGAAGATAAGCGTTAATGGGGCTAGGTGTGAAAATGCAACAATGGAGTTTCGAAGACCGCGTTTACAAACATGACGCTTGATTTTATCAATAATTCTCAATGGCACCATGTTCTTCTCACATTCCGATAATGCAGTCCATTAAGCATTTGGCAAGTGAATCTATACAAATTGACTTCAGCTCTGTTTTTAGCTCACCTGAGCTTTGCTCAAGGTGAGTTATTGTGATCGCCTTTTGTCCGTCGTCCGTCGTCCGTCGTCCGTCGTGCGTCGTCCGTCGTGCGTCGTGCGTCGTGCGTCAACTTCTTCTCCTCAGTAACCAGTGGGTCAATTTGGATGAAACTTCACAGAAAGCATCCTCTCAATGACCTCACCAGAATTCCTTCAAAGTTTTGGGATCCATGCAAAATTCTGGTTTCCATGGCAACGAAACCGAAAAAACTTTAAAATTCTTCTTCTCCCGAATTGGTTGGCAGATTTTCAAATAATTTTGTAGAAATGTTCCTTGGATGACCCTCTATCAGATTCCTTCAAGCCGTGTTGATTGGTCGAAAAACATGGCCGCCAGGGGGGGGGGGGGGGGGGGGGGGGGGCGGGGCTATATTGCCTTATATGGCTATAGTGAAAACTTAAAAAATGTTCTCCTCCAAAAGTGAAAGGCTGATTTTCAAATAATTTTGTAGAAATGTTCCTTGGGTGACCCTCTATCAGATTCCTTCAAGCCATGTTGATTGGTCGAAAAACATGGCCGCCAGGGGGGGGGGGGGGGGGGCGGGGCTATTTTGCCTTATATGGCTATAGTGCAAACTTAAAAAATCTTCTCCTCCAAAAGTGTCAGGCTGATTTTCAAATAATTTTGTAGAAATGTTCCTTGGGTGATCTTCTATCAGATTCCTTCAAGCCATGTTGATTGGTCAAAAAACATGGCCGCCAGGGGGGCGGGGCTATATTGCCTTATATGGCTATAGTGCAAACTTAAAAAATCTTCTCCTCCAAAAGTG
>JASEVX010000010.1:21366200-21398700 GCA_031761405.1 Serripes groenlandicus
GGTAGTGAATCAATTAGGTTAAACGCAGTGAATAAGGAGCGTTTTTATTTTTCTAAAATCCTTTTGAGTACCTACAACATAGGGTTTGGTTGGATAATAAGAGGGATATTGTTGGGAAAAGAGATGTTAACCCCTCCTTATCTGGACCTTTGCACATACGTCAAACTTGCAGCAGATGACTTTTAAAACATGTAGGCAAATATTAGGAAAAAAACTCTATAGATAAAAGTGTAATTAATAATAAGAATTGAAAACACATTAACAAAAGTCGTCTGCTGCAGATGCGACAACTGTATTCTGTTATTGGGAAAGGCATAAATTGAAACAAATTGAAGACATCTAAAGATGTGCACATGATATTTAACCATTTTACCACATACGTCAAGCTGGCAGCAGACGATTTTAAAAACATGTAGGTAAAACTAGGTTACTCTCAATAGATTAAATAGTAATACAAGTTCAATTATAAAACAGATTTGAAAACAGTGGGGCCAAAGGGGAAATTTCGTCTTTTGTCACATTGTTGGGACAGGGGCTTTTCGCCCATTTACCATTCCTAGCAAGCGTTTCGAAGAGTTGACTTAAGGCCGCAACCGTGTTCAACTATTGTCTTAATCCGCGAAAGTCTAATTTTTTATTGGTCATCATCTGCTTCACACTGATTTGACCGAATAACGCAAAATCCATCGGCTTGCATTAATGACTCAAAGAGTTCCGACAAGGAAACACACTTTGAGCTATGTTTGACTTTAATGTCAGTTTTATTTGTAAACGGCGACCGTACTGTGACCCCAACAAGTATGCAACAGACGACCTAGAATAAATATGAAAATCACTGTGAATAAAATTATAATTATTGAAAAGATTTGAAAATACTGTAGCAGAAGTAGAAATTGCCTACGATAACGATTTCTCCTTTTGTCACGATGTTTTCAAATGTCAAATGCTGCATATGCATCAAAAGCGTCTGTAAGCGGGAAATGGTTAATTCTTTTCCATTTATAACTAAACCCTTTCCGTGAAAGATACTATAACAGACGAATATTGAAAATATTGTGGAAAATGAAGCCATTGCTGACAATGAGCAATTCCTCCTTTTCACAGAACGCTTTAAAACCTGATGTAGTCAAAGCTTTCCATACTCTATGTATTTTGATGTTTTACTACAGGCATTTCTTTGCTCTTTCTCCTTTCAGGCACATTTTGAATAACCGGAAACAGATTACATCACTGTAAATGAAGGTATGATTATTGAAAATTGTTGAAACCTTTGTGAAAAAAGAAGAAATGGTTGCGATAAGCAATTTCTTCTTTTTCACGATATGTTTCCTCATTCCATCTGTTTGTCTGTCAGTTTGTCGATCCATCTAGGAAATGTAGAGTCAATCTTCAAATTAGGGATTAGTTAAATGCAGCAAACAAACCAGTTATAACCGTAGGGTCAAGATTTGTTTTACATGTGAGCAGCATTATAGCTATTTTGGGTCTTATTTTCATTGTGTGAAAATTGAAGATTCGGTCGTCCGTCAACATATCATCTAGTCTAGGATGTGTCTGTTGACAAATACAAATACACTAGCACTGTATAATAATTAGTATAACGTCAATTTACATTGTATAGTCCCGTTGCAGAGATTCAATTAAACCCCATATCGCTAGATGCGACTCATATTGGATAACAAATTCCTTTACCAGTACTGTAACATGTTAACCCTTTCCCAAACCCAGACGTATGTTGACGTATCGAACCAAGTCTTCCGTACTTACATACTTTATGTGTAGTATAATGTCTGTATTATTAGCATGTACATCATAAATCTCTCTCTCTCTCCTGGCTCTCTCTCTCTCTCACTCTCTCTCTCTCTCTCTCTCTCTCTCTCTCTCTCTCTCTCTCTCTCTCTCTCTCTCTCTCTCTCTCTCTCTCTCTCTCTCTCTCTCTCTCTCTCTCTCTCTCTCTCTCTCTCTCTCTCTCTCTCTCTCTCTCTCTCTCTCTCTCTCTCTCTCTCTCTCTCCTCTCTCTCTCTCTCTCTCTCTCTCTCTCTCTCTCTCTCTCTCTCTCTCTCTCTCTCTCTCTCTCTCTCTCTCTTTCTCTCTCGTTGTCTGTCTGTCTCTCTCCCGCCCCCCTCCTCCCCAAATGTCTGTATCGCTCACTTTTAATTGTCTCGTTCTCATAAATATTCGTAACGTTTTGTTATAAATTAAAATACAACGTCCAATTTATAATAGATTATACAAATCATTGTATCGTAGTTAGCTGAGTACCTGGCACACATAGCTGCAAATACAATGGTCACGGGTTCGGATCTCTAAATCGGAATGTCATTTACATTCATGGCCTTTATATCATGATGCTCATTTTGTGTAATGCTAGCATGATTGTCTTTTATTTATAGTATTAAAGTACAGGTATGTCGATTAATTATATGTCTTTTATATAATCCAGTTAATCTTCTACAATAAGTGCATGTGTGATATGTTGTAACATTTAGGGCAAGATTACACGTACATTGCCGTTGCACTAGAATTGAGAACATTCGAAGATGAAAAGGAATCTTATGATCGACTAAATGAAAAATGAGATGGTCGTATAAATATATATATTATATACAAAACAATTTAGAAAAAAACTGGACAGACAAAAAAGCACGCCAAGCATAAAAATCGAACCAATGAAAAGTGAACGTTCAGGTTTGAAGTGCTTCGTGCTTAGCCACTAGGCTACGACGACGGTGTTGATATGTAGACCTACGTTTACGTATTAATAAGTTGCAGGCGAAGATTGATGAGTAAACCTGTTTACTAATATGTATTAAGTAACAATTTAAAAATGTTTAAAACTTCAACACGAAGACTTAAATAATTATGCTGAGACCACTTTATGTCGATGATTACATAAACATACTTAAAGTTTTACTGCGTAGTATTGACCGGGTAATTACCTTTGAATACATATATATATCTTGTAATGACATGGATGTGTATGAAGCTCGGTAGCTCAGTTGGTAGAGCAGCCGTTTGTCAATGCAAGTCAATGGGACGTGGGTTCGAGTCCCAGCTAGGTCAACATTGTTTCTGATATTTGTCTAACGTATATCAGGGCTGACACTGTATGTGACTGAGACTGATGGTGACTGAGACTTAGGGAAGGTGACTGAGACTGATGGAATCTGAGGGAAGGTGACTGATGGTGACTGATGGTGACTGAGACTTAGGGAAGGTAACTGATGTTGCCTGAAACTTAGGGAAGTTGGCTGATGGTGACTGAGACTTAGGGAAGTTGACTGAGACTGCTGTAGACTTAGGGAAGGGGAAGGCGACTGATGGTGACTGAGACTTAGGGAGGTTGACTGATGGTGACTGAGACTGATATAGACATAAGGAAGTTGACGGAAACTTAGGGAAGGTAACTGAGACTCAGGGAAGGTGACTGATGGTGATTGAGAGTAAGGTGACTAAGAGGAGTTGACTGAGACTGCTGTATACTTAGGGAAAGGGACTGATGGTGACTGAGACTGATGTAGACTTAATGAAGGTGACGAAGACAAAGGGAATGTGACTGGGACTGAAAGTGACTGATGGTGACTGAGACTTAGGGAAGGTGACTTAGACGAAGGTGATTGCGACTGAAAGATACTTAGGGAAGGTGACTGAGACTTAGGGGAATTGACTGAGACTGCTGTAGACTTAGGATATTTGACTGATGGTGACTGAGACTTAGGGAAGGTGACTGCGACTGATGGAGACTTACTGAATGTGACTGTGACTCAGACTTAGGGAAGGTGACTGAGACGAAGATGACTGCGACTGATGGAGACTTACTGAATGTGACTGTGACTGAGACTTAGGGAAGGTGACTGAGACGAAGGTGACTGCGACTGATGGAGACTTAGGGAAGGTGACTGAGACGAAGGTGACTGTGACTGAGACCAGGGTGACTGCGACTGATGGAGACTTAGAGAGGGTGACTGCGACTGATGGAGACTTAGGGAATGTGACTGAGACTTAGGGAAGGTGACTGAGACGAGGGTGACTGCGACTGATGGAGACTTAGGGAATGTGACTTAGGGAAGGTGACTGAGACGAGGTTGACTGCGACTGATGGAGACTTAGGGAATGTGACTGAGACTGAGACTGCTGTAGACTGATGGTGTCTTAGAGTTAGGGAATGTGACGGAGACTTACTGAATGTGACGCATGGTTACGGAAGGTGACTGAGACTGCTGGAGACAGAATTGAAAGTCGTATTGCAGAATTATATAGCATTATGCAAGTTTTCAACACCAATTATAGATAGAATTTCGCATTTTTCTAAATATTTTTGAAGTCGTCTGTAGCAGATGTATTGTATGTGGGAAAGAATGCACATATAAAACAAAATAAAATAAAACAGAATCGGTGAACTATGTATCTAATATTTCCTATAAATAACTAGTGTAAATTCTTATTACAGGGACCACGTTTACGATAATATTGCAAACAGTTTAGCACTATGCTATTATGTCCTGTAAGCTTTGGCCGTAATAGAAAGATGTAACGGTATAATAATCAAATACTAGTCAGCAATACGGACACATAAAATACGCCAAAGTTCAGGCAAATTCTACTGAATATTCAGATGTAATACGTTGTCAACATTCCATCGTTAGATCCTCTGGCTTGGAAGCGGGAATTCAGTGTTTGGTGACTTCCCCCCCCCCCCCCCCCCCCCCCCCCCCCCCCCCCCTGGCGCTCTGGGTTGCGGGGATAGAAGTACGACTGCTGCATATGTATGTATATATAATACCGTCCCACATCCGAGTCAGACGCTCTATCAAAGATTCGGTGTATTGTAAGAACGTTCAGGTGTCGTAATCTTATACCTGTAACCCTCGGGATCAAGACGGAAAACCACTGCTTTTTTTTAAAAGGTAACAGCTTGACATGACCATGATCGTGTCACGCTTTCTTTTCTCAAAAAGGGGTACTATAATCGTGACACCACTCAGTCAGTGCGTTTAAGCCTATTCTGATGAGCGCCGGTAGCTCAGTTGACCTGGGCTCTTAGCTATAGCTTCACGAGTTCGAATCCTGACTAGGACAACATTATTTCCGGCTGACTGAGAACAGTTAATTAGTTCGGCTAGCGAGATTCGTCTTTCACCAATGGGTTAAAAAGGGTCTACCGGGAAAGGTAGCCATTTGTCTAGAACAATTTCAAATAATTTGAATTATATCTAAAGCTGGTCTTCATACTGTTTGATTGTTTTGTGTTTTAGGCCGCTTTTAACATTTTTCAGTTATATTAGGGCGTTTCCTGTGTAAGTTACCAGTACTAATAGTCAATATGTCGTGACACCAGCTAGTCAGTCATAATGCTTACAACGCAACGATGAGCGCCAAGGAGGTTCTTCCTAGTGTACCCATTGACCTTAATCGAACACATAATCAATATGTATTTACCAATAAGGAATGAATTACCATAAGCGATATGCCTATTGTATTCTGGTATTCTGGTCGTTAGACAATACAATCATCCAGGTACACAGGCGCTTTACTACTGTAAACTAAATTCCGTCTAAATTAGAGAGTCTAAGCTTAACATTTAAGTTTCACATTAACAAAATAGACTACTTTATTTGACGTTACATAATTCTTGGTTATACTCAGAAGAGAGACAGGTTTTCTCGTGGAACGGCTCATGTACCGAAGTGTAAGCGTACATATTTAACAAGATCAATCGATGTCTTTGTAGTTTGTACTACCATGTTTGTCTCCATTTGATTGAATAAATCGAATTGACATTTAAATATTTATAAATACCGTACAATAAAGCGGAATAAATGAATTGTGTTCTGTCAAAGTGTTTTTGACCAGACAATAATATTTCCTCTTTAACGCTTTCCCACCTATGACATATCTGCAGCAAATAACTTTGAAAACATCTAGTCCCCAAATATTGCAAACATACTAATGAATGTATAATTATTCGATAGAGTTGAAAAGATTTTGTTAAAAGGAGACAATATTGTTAAACGTCGTCTGCTGCAGAGACGTCTGTATATGGGAAATGGTTAACCACTAACATTATTTTCGGGAAAGGAAAATTATTTCCAGCGGAGGCCCTGCGGCAGTACCAGGAAAGTTATATTAGTGCATTCCATGTGATTTAACGAAGGAAGTCGTCTACCTACCTTCCTACTTCTTTCAACATACCTACATACCCAACTACACATATCAAGGGCGTAGCTCCCTTTATGCCTACACATTTTTTCTCAAAATGCCCTAAAATGCAGCTGCGGCGATAGACATCTGCGTAATGTATCGACCAGATCAGCCTGCGCTGTACGCGCAGACTGGTCCGGCCTATTTATTCCGTCTTAGGGGGATAGATGTATAGAGTTGTTATTCATGAACAGAAAATCCACAGGAGGCGAAAAGTGTCTATCCGGGTAGGCCTGTGTGGCATGCTTAAGCTGATCCGGGTCTATACTTTACGCAGATTCCACAATGTTGATTCTCACGAGACGGCCTACACATTGATTATTGCAAAGCTACCCCCCTGCATATTATATATATATTTGATAACCTTCCTATCTACCTTCCCGGATAAGCACTTATTTTATTCATCAGCTCTTTGAGCGCCGATTTTTTTAAAGTAAACTCTTCCATGTTTAAAAACGGACGTCTCCATTTTTTATTCAATGAGTGTTTTTGAAATATTTTGACAACTAAAAGGCAACTAATGATGATTTCAGGTGAGACAGCTCGTTACGAAACAAAACCACAATATTGCCATTGGCGCTGAAAGAGTTAATATGTTCTATGAGCCGATTTCAATCGAACGCCAATTATGTTTGTTTGAATGATATAGAAATGTTATCTTCGAAACACGGATCGCATTGGGAAATGAAATTGTTTGTATGGCCTCAACGGGGATCAAATTTACACGCAGTCGATGTAGACGCTTAAACAAATTCACAACCGGTCTGCAATCGAACTCTGGTCTAAAATTCTCGAGCTCGTCGCTACAAAATAACAGAACTAGCCACTTACACTTTTCCACATTCAACAAATATACAAAACATTACGTGTAAATTTGATATAGGCAAGAATATGGAAGCGCTCTATAATTGAAAGTGCATGTATAATGAATTAGTGAATGTATCTCAAAACCTTGTGGCAAATGGAAAAATGTCTACTGTAAATCTATATGTGGGAAAATGCTAAGAACAGTAAAACTTGCGCAACTAAATGGGTACAACAACTGAAATATTACAGCAAAACACTAACCATAGGAAGGTCCGTGAAACTTTAGTTTAAACATATTTAATTATCATTTAGTCTACATAGTAGGAAACATCAAGAAATATACAATGGAGAAATGGATTGGACTGAAAGCACATAGTTTATTTAATGTTCTCTCCAATAAAGATTGATTTACAGGAAGCACGGTGAATATTTAACATGTTCAGAAAATATCAGCTTACCTTAGCTTTGTAATTTATCATACAAGAAAAGAAATACAGAATAGAGAGTGGAGAGAGAGCAACAGAAGGTGAAAGAGGGAGAAAGATATAGATATAAAGAGATAGATAAAGGAGGGTAGTTGCGCGTATGGGAGGTTAGTTAATGTATATATGTCAAATATCCGTACAGAATAAGATATAATACCTTCTATGTCTAAATGACGATGTGCATCACCAGGTTAAATTTAAAACATTTCTTAACCGCATCGTTGGTGTAGTGGTAGAGCGTCCGCCTCGGGTACGAGAGGTTGTTGTTTCCTTTCCCGGCCGGGTCATACCAGAGACTTTTAAAATGAGAGTAATGGCTTCCCTCATTGGCGTATCATTACGACTGACTCGCTGGTGTCAGGATAAATGGACCAGCAGTACTGGTAATTTAACCAGGAAACTGTTGACGTACAAATGTACAACACAAAACAACCATACTTAAGATTAGTGTTCACGGAGCATCGCTTGTTTCTACCCATATTATCATGAACGGTCCATAATCCAATTGGTTTTACAAAACTCATCTATTTAATGATTACTTCCCTTCGTATATTTGCGAACTACATTAACTCAATTGCAGGGAAATCAAGCCAAAATACATCGCTGTGCGTATATTGGATCCGGGTACATCGCATGAAATGTCATCTCAAATTGACCCTATACATGTATAGATTTAAATGTTCATGACAAGGTTCATTTTTCTGTCCAATCAAATCGCACGATACAACCATCGCTCGACCATCCACCACTTCTGTATCTCGAGTATGTGTATGGGGTATCTCCACACATTTTATGAATTATTTGAATTGAATTATAAGGTTTAACCCTTTCCCACTGTACTGGTGCTATTGCAAAACAAATTGTTAATCCCAGTAAGTTCTCTTTATTTGATATGATTAACTGCAACACCAGCAATATCAACATAAGTTTTTATCAGTTTAATGATTTAACCCTTTCCCACTTATTTTGACACATTTTGACGCACCTGCAGCAGACGACTTTGGAAAACATTGTGGCAACGGATAAATTTATCAAAACGAGCAATTTCTCCCCATTACCACAATGTTTTCAACTTTTTTCAAATGGAGAAGTTGCTTATCGTGACCCATTTCCTCTTTTTCCACAAAGGTTTCAACTATATATTTCCCCCTAGATTTAAGGCAAAATTGCTCATTATCAATCATCTCTTTCATATTATTCAAAATGTTTCCGGAAGGGGGAAATAGTAAAATAATGTCCGTAGTAAAATGTTAAAATATGAAAAGAATTAATTTCAAACGTGTTTGAAAGTATCGTGTGAAAGGAGGAATTGCTCGTTGTCAGTAATAGCTCCATTTTCCACAATAATTTTCAATATTCGTCTGTTATAGTATTACGGAAAGGGTTCCGCTTTCAGGAAAAGGATGCAATCATTTTCCGCTTACAGACGCTTACAGACGCATTGACAGCAGACGACATTTGAAAACATGGTGAAAAAAGGGGAAATTGCTTATCGTAGGCAATTTCTAATTTTGCCACAATGGTTTCAACTCCCTCAATAATTATAATTATATTTACAGTGATTTGCATACTTCTCTTTAGGTATTCTAAGTCGACTGTTGTAGGCTAGTGGGGTCGCAGCACGGTCGACGTTAATTAACAATTTTTAAATTGAGTTCAATCATAGTTCAGAGTGTGCTTCACTTGTTGGAACTCTTTTATCTCATTATAGATGCAAGCGGATGGTTTTCGTTATTCGGTCGAACGAATGAAATGATTGTAAACCAGATGGCAAACCAATCAAAACTCGACTTTCGCGGATGAAGACAATTTAGTCCGGCTTGATTGCAGCCGTAAGTCGAATTTTCTAAAAGCATGCTAGGAATGGGATAGGGGCGAAAAGGCCCCTGTCCCAAAAAGTACAAATAGTTCGCCATTTCTCCTTTTGTCACAATGTTTTCAAAGTCATTTGTTGCAGATTTGTCAAATTTCATGAATATGCCACGACGGTTTAAACCATTACTGAAGCCAAGCTGGTTAAGCTAAGCTAAGCTAAGCTGGTTAACCCTTTACTAAATGCAGACACATTTACCACATCTGCAACATACACTGTTTTTAAATATTGTGACAAAAGGACGAATTGGCTGATATGAACTAAGGACTGCTGTTTGTCATACTGTGTAAGTGAGCAATTTTCCCTTTCACCACAAAGTGTTCTACTATGTTAAATAGTTTTACTTTCAGTTTCTTATAAGAGATTTCCTGTATTTGTTCCTAGTTGTTTTCCAAGCGGTCTCCAGCATGTTTTTTGTATGAGTCAAAGGGTTAAAATAAACTTTCTGTTACATCATCATCATTGAACAATGGTGCTTCTTCTTCAGCCATTTTGCCATACCATAACCACCTAAACATGAGCCCTCCAACAGAAGGATGACCGAAGAAAAGGTATAACAAGTCTGAAAACGTCATCAGTGTCATACACACCTAGTTCTGTGAATAATCTCCGGTCATGTGGCGTATTCTCGGCCTTGATAATCTATTTATAGAAAATGAAGCTGGATGGAGATGGCGGATTAGCCTTTGGTAAACACATAGAACCTTTCGGATATTCAAGTCAAATAATATGCAAGTTTATGCCGTTTTATGACACTTTCAACAATTATTCAGTTATATCACGGCGTTCCCTGGGTAAGTTACCAGTACTACTGGTCGATTTATCCTGACACCAGCCAAACGTAATGCTTAACCCGCAACACTGATCACCAAGGAAGGCAGGAAAAATTACCATTTTAACCCTTTTATTAATATCCCCCTTTTTATGTTTTGTGACTATTATCGATTCAGTCCAGGGGTTTCTGGATATTCACTACTTTTAAAAAGTATGTTTAATTCGTATAGGTAAGAGTAACTCGCATCCGTATATGACAAGTTCTGGTATTAATTTAAATAACTTAAATTTTAATAGCCAGACGGTAGAAATTTATGTGAACGCGTTATTGATTGACTGAATGGGGGTTTAACGTCGTTTTATACATTTATTCAGTCATATCATTGCGGGTGAAAGCGTTATAATTCATTTTAAAGTTCATCTGATGTTTGGTGAATGTTTACGGCAAGGGTGATAACTCTATCATGCATCTTGCTTGCTTGGTCCATATTTGACGTACACTATTGGGTGCCCACTATTTACAGGTGACATGTGTTTTTCGTTTATTGTAATTTGTTTTAGAACGCTTCGAATATTAAAAAAAATAACAGATATTTTCTTCCATTTCTATAATTACTTTGTTCTTTCTGATGGTTTCTTTCTTTCATTGCTCGAGACATATTTAAAGGGAATAGGTAACGCAGTTAAAAAAAGGCATGAGTGATTCGGTCTACTTTTTTACCATAAACAATGCACATGCAAAGAGTTAGTAAATATGTAATTAGCCACTACGTTGGAAAAGGTACACATTGGTTTCCAAGCTTTAAAACGTGCATAATTTACTTACAGAAGCTTGTTATAAGATTCGGTCAACTTGTGTATCACCTGTTACATCCGTGTCAATCAATATACAGTCTGATATGAATCTACTCTTTAGAAAAAAACGACAACTTATGCCTCTATATCTATACACGAGAAAACTAACACTATGGACTCCGCGTAATGTATCGACCAGGATCCGCCTAAGCATGCCACGCAGGCCACGTAGGCTAATCCGGGCAGACACTTTTCGTCTCCTGTGGATTTACTGTTTCAGGGATTATGACTATATACCTCTATCCCCCTGAGACGGAAAGTGTCGGCCCGGATAAGCAAGTCCATAATGTTGGTTTTCTCGTGGAACGGCTCATATATATATATATATATATATATATATATATATATATATATATATCATTAAACATAATATTCCCGTGAATGTATCCGTTTCGATAAAAGAGCAGTCAAAATGTAAATATGGTGTGTTAGTCAACGCATTAACAAAGGTACACTTTATATTCAAGTGTAAATAGATTCGAGAATCTAAAACAATTCGAGAGTCAAACCCTTTCCCTAATTTAGACACATTCTAATGCATTTGCAGTAGAAGACTTTTGATAAAATTGTGGCAAAATAATGATGAGCAACTTCTCCTTTTACTACAATCTTTCCTCCTTTATAATATTACATTTTTTTTATTATTATTTATGTTGTCTTGCTATACCTTTGCTAATAAGTGTTTTTAAAGTCGTGGGAAAGAGTTTAAAAAAGGGATTTTAAACAATACAGTATGCTCAAGTGGTTTGGTCAAGTATTCTTTGTGGTAGGAGCAAAAACGTATCAGCTTTGTGTAAAAACAGTAGAATGTAAACAAAACGGGTTCTATTAAAACAAACGAGTCTTAAAAATGTAAATATTGTTGCTAGTCAACGCATGACTAGACCGCAGTTTAGAGAGGAGCTTTTAAACGTTACTTTATACTCAGGTAGTTCGGTCGTACAGTGTTGGGTTTTTTAGAGGTAAGAACAAATTAGCTTTGTTTAAAAATCAAACGAAAAAACGTGCACTATCTGTGCATCCACACCGATAAACGGTTTATTTTTCGGCGATAGCTGATTAACGTGGGTTTTGACCTAGATGTTAAACACATGATCTGGATTGTAGACCAATCAAATGTTGTATTTAATGAATAATGTCGAAGAAATAAAGGAAACGGAACGTTTTGATCGGTTCATAGTTAAGTTGGCGATCCTACGAGAGGCACTAATAGGAGAAGTTTTAAAATGAAAGTTTGTGCATACTAACCTTTAATTGTTTTAGTGAAAAAAAAATCAATGAAAACGTATGAAATATAATATTTAAGAGCAAAATATCAATTATCTTTGAAACATGATAAGTTTTCAGTCATTTATCATCAATTGAAACTTGTACACATCTTGGGAGCCTCGCGTAATCTCTAGTCTTTTGAAGTTCAGAAAAACGTCATGTCGCGCAAATGTAATGGATGTTTGACTTAGAGGCAAGCTTTGTTTCCCTCTCTCATTCATATCAAAACCAAAGCATATATATGAACTAAAACATTTATAAACAAAATATTACATATTTAACGTTATTGTTTTCTGTCATTCTAATAAGTAAGATAAAAGAACAAATAATATGCGCATGTTCCATTTCTTAGTGTTTTCTCATATTGATCGCCGTTTATCTTTTTTAAAGATATTTCTTGTTTCATATGCTTTCTTGTGGAAAGTTAGCTACCTCCATTAGTTTCGTCACCGGTTTTACGCCAAGGTATTCGATTTTAACTATTATATTTGCACCTGATTAGTTTTAGATGATCTACCGTTTCTGTGCAAACATTGTAATGTTTTCTAAGAAACAAACCATACAATATGATAGCGAGCATTCAAATAAATTCGCTCTGACAGGATATATATAATTCATTTTCTGACAATTATTTCCAAAAAATATATATATAATGCCTTAGTATGCTGTACATTATAAACCAGCTTGTGTTGTCAGTCAGGTGAAGTTGTTTCTAAATCACATACGAATTTTAAAAATGTATTACATAATCATGCAAGTTATTCCAATTCGGAATCCACTCTGCTATTTCTGAACAAATGTCAATCAATAGCCTCATAGTGTTACATAGACATTGATGTCAACAGAACGTGTTTGCCAGCTTTACTACGTGACGATTCTTTGTTCAAGCATCCAGAAAGTTATTAGCTCGTCCTTTTTGCGAAGAAAAAAAATCGGGATATTGTGATACCCTTTGCGTCGTCGTCGTCATCACAAGACAATAAACCTCACCTCATAACTAAAAAAAAACATTCAATATGTTCAGATGAAACGTAGTATACATGTTCCGAGGAACAATATGCATGTCTTTACCAAGTCACATAACTCTTGATTTAAAAATCATTCAATGAGGCCACTTTTTCGACTTTGAAAAACAGACGAGCGTTGGCGTTCGCTCCGCGGCTCTCTTGTTAACATGTCTGATTTTTCAATTTAAACATTTCTATCGGATGAAATAAATTTCCGATCTTTGTTATATTACCGATAAAATTACTTACTTGAATATTCAGTAGTTGGTTCTTATAAGGCTTTCATTGTGATTGTTCTAGGATGGCGAACAGGGAAGATCCTGATCTGACTGCGCCGAGGCTGATCTCTACCTTTCATGGTCGCGAAACGCGGAAGGTCGGTTTTCGTGTTGTTTGGCCCATTTTATATTTTACATTCACAGAAACATGCTGATTCATCACAATGACTAGTAACCTTTAGAAAGTAGTTTTAATTGACTTTACCATGGTTTCCCAAAATGTTTTGCTGAAAAGGATGGCAAAATTATACTTAATGACTGTAATGATGTATACCTTTGGTGGAATAGGAGCTTCACGTTTGAATGGGCCATCCTTTAGAACAATCAAATCTGGTGACAGTTTTGAAATGACGATGGTGTCTGATATCGAAGGCTGCATAGACAAATGTGAACGATGGACGAGCTGTAAAGTTGTGAATTACCGAAAACGGGGACATATTTGTTATCTGGTACACCATATTGGAGGAATGGCTGTTGATATCAGAAAGGACAAAACACCCGGATTTGTGTCTTGGACGAAACCCTGGTTAAATGTGGTAAGAACAATGTAATAAATATGGCGTTTTACAATATAAAACCCGGTGTTGTGTGTACTCAAAAATAGAGTACCCACAACATAGGGATTAATACAGTCACAATAAAGACGATGTAAGAACATAGTAATGAGAGTATTATTATTGATGATTAGGCTGTTCTCAATATGATAATAAAACGCATGATACATATTGTGACATAGACATGTGCAAATTACGTATTTCATATTCATAAGGAAAGAACACAATCATTCTCGAGTATTAGTTTCAATCATTCCTAATACCGATGCAGTTTTACTGTCCATTCTTCAAGTAATATTGGATGTTAATAATTGCTACATGTTTGGATAAAATCAAGTATTTCCATTAATTACCTGAGACTGTTGTTCAATCAAGTGTTGTACATCATAAGTACATACTCTTTAGACAAGCTTAATTCCGTTTTATTTCTGAGTTAACACATGGAAGTCAGTTCTACAACATTTTTAAATCATTTAAATTATATAACTAGATACACCTTATACTATTATTCAAGGCGGTCATTGTAGAGTGCTCTTTTCATAACTAGTACTGGTTTGTTATACAGGGATCACGAATATGGCTTGGTGTGAAACAGTTGTAACTAAAATCGGTATTTTTTTTACCAAGTTTAATCACCAGGCCATGAAGTCTTTATAAGCGTTACATCATTTTTCTTGGTAAACAATAGAAATTTAGGTGCCATTGCTCGTTCTGAGCAATGGCACATAAATTTGCATTGTTTACAAAGGGGTCAAAATTACCCCTGAACCAGGGTTTTCAAAATAAGTTTTTAGTTACAACCGTTTCACGCCAAGCCCTCGATGTGTTCTGTCGCCGTGATATATCTGAAATAATGTTAACACGACGTTAAACTGGATTTGAGGATAAGAATGTAAGCCCTCTCCTCCGCACACAGTGCAAGTACTTAAACATGATCATGTAACGGTATCAGACATTACAGACAAAACTACCATGCAATTTAGCTACTTAGCGATGATATAGTCCAATGGTGTTGACATTCGTTGTTGGTCTTTGTCCAGTGTCCTTCGTTTTAAGGCATTTTACAGTTGTCACTGTTGCAAATAAATGTATTTGATGACCATCGTTATAAAGTGTTATAATTAATCTTAAGATACATCAATAATATTGATATTCGTAGAATAAATAATCTAAATATGTTCATTAGGTCTTGAAATTGTTTGAACAATATTCAATTGTATAACTATTTACTTTGGAAAAGTATTAAGTACCTTACTTTAGCTAGAATATCCGGCAAAACACTGATATACTGGTCCTTTTTTTAAATCCTATAGACAGTACCTTGTTACATCGTGTCTTTTATAGTTGAAAGATGTTCGGAGATATTGAATTTACATTTAAGTCTTTTCAATATACTGCCGTTATAGCCAGAGTTTTGAAACATGACGGAGTTTCCTGGGGGAAGTAGATTTGTATTTTCTGCCAACACGTATATGTATGAACCATCCCGGGTTTGAGCCCTCTTGAACACAGATGAACACATACTATAAATCTACTTAGAAGTCGGTCTAGCCTATTTTCCATTTACATTTGTAGTCTATAACTACGGAAAACGATGTATGTCCACAATGTCACGTGACACAAAGTTGTGAGAAAAATCCTACAGATGGAACCTGCAAGATATCAGGCATGTCTAATATATATCTTACCCTCTCTCTCTCTCGTTTGTTCTCTATTTCTCTATCTTACACACTCTCTCTCAATCGTTTTCACTCTCCCTTTTTTACTCACTCTCTCACTCTATCTCCCATTCTCTTTCTAATTCTCACTATATCTCTATATGTGTGTCTCTCATTCTCTATCATGCTCTGTCTCTCTTCTATTCTCTCTATCTCTAACACTCTCGGTATCTCTCTCCCGCTGTATATCCATCACACATTCTCCATTTGTCTCTCCATCTCTCTCTCTCTCTCTCTCTCTCTCTCTCTCTCTCTCTCTCTCTCTCTCTCTCTCTCTCTCTCTCTCTCTCTCTCTCTCTCTCTCTCTCTCTCTCTCTCTTCTCTTTCTCCCTCGTTCATATTCCGTAGAGGTTACACTGCGTTTAAAACTGTTATCCAACTCATTGTTTTCAGCGTGTGGAAAACCACCTAAATGTGGTGAGATTTCACGAAATGGTAACATTTACACAGTGGGGAGCCAACTTGCTTACATGTGTTACGATCATGATAATGACCAAACATACCCGCATTTCACTGAATGTGCCGCAGATGGGACATGGACAAACATGCATAATATTTGTGGATACACCAGTTACAGTCTAACAGACGGAAGCGCCATTATGTTGAAGTAAGTGTATCAAGTCAGTTTCACAAAATATCAGGAATTTACGAATTTACGAATTTACATGATCCTGTTGATTCCCGCATGAATACAGACGGCTCCATTAACCTTTTACCTGATATTCTATTCTTAGCGTTGTCGTCATGGTATTTATACCTAACACCTGGAATTATTCTAACACAACTTTATATAAAAGTTGACATTGTTGGTTCAAAAGAAGTAAATTATACTCACATCACAATGTTTTTATGAGTCGTATAATGCGTTTGCATCTAAAGTCCGTTATTGTCCGTTTCAAACATGTCGGAAATCGTGTTTACGCTCCACTCAGTTGAAATTGATAAAAGGAATGTACAATTTACAATATTATTTCCTTTCGAGATAATAAATAAACTATTTCTATATCCTACATCATTGGTCGTCAAGTCTAATGAAAGGATCGGCTTCATGATCAAGTTCAAAACGCACACGTTCTACTGTGTATGTTAATGAGTGTCAATTTAATTCGGGACGTTTCCTTACGTCCCTTTTATAAGATGATGGCCCTTTAACAATTTCCCACATACAGGCGGTTTCTGACGCCTCTAAAGCAGACGACCTTTGGAAACATTGTTTTAAATATTTTCATTAATGAAACCTTCCCTTTTTAAAATATTCCATAATCATGTTGTGTCAATTTGTTTTCAAAGACCTCTACTGCGGATTTATTGTAGCCTTAAATGTTTATGTTGTTATGTCCGCTAACTTCATCATATCATATCATATCATATCATATCAGATCATATATGAATCAGGAGCGGTCCCACGAAAACCAACTGTCCGAGGTCTTCAAATTGAATAGCAATAAAGACAAAATTGCTTATAAGTAAAACTGGACATTGGTCACTACCGCTTTCCCGACGCATCCTGTCTGCATATTCTACTTGATGGCTACATGTAGCAGTATGACCAGGTCAGCCTTGCTCCCTACGCAGTCTAATCCAGAACTACGATGGACGCAAATGTCAGAAAGTCGATTCCTGTGTCATCTGGTCGAATAATATATTATGTTTATATGATAATATATCTATAGGCGCTTCCTATTTACGAAAATCCCGCTTGAAAGGAAAGTTGCCCCCGCATGCTATGACCATACATATCAGTTTTTAATCAAAGCACTGAAAGTGCTGAAGGCAAGGGGCTTACTAATGATTACATTTGGACATGGAATTACAGATCCCGAAAGTCTAACTAGACAATTTACAATTGCACTTTGTTATGTCCATATATTGAATGATACTGGTTTACACTGGATTTTAGTCGTTATTTTTGTATGCAATTAACAAATAAACATGTCATATTATAATCAATTGAAAGTCTCTGCCTAAAAATGAGAATATCAAAACAGAACTAAGCGTGATATAACTAAAGTATTGTTAAAATCGGCGTAAAACATCATACAAACAAACTAATCATTTTATAATAGGCTTTCTTAAAGCAAATGTGAAAAATTAAATGCAATGTATTTGGATTTATTTTAAATCTGACCATTTTGAAGAAGTTGGTTGCAGAGGTGTCAAAGGACGCTCGGTTTGACTCGAATCACATATTTCCACAAATTATTTTGTTGACAGCGCAGGAATACATTTCTTTTCATTTTCAATTCTTTTAATCATATATTTAAAGAGCAAATTTCTTTGGAGATCTTTCTATAGCTTAAGTTATATAAAATCAAAACCATTTCCAGGTACCATTTTCAGGTAGACATGGATATTCTGGAACCAGAAAAATCATTTTTAGCAAATATTCCACAGATGCATGTGCTTTTATCGGCATTATATACAATCTACGTATATCAAGACATCTCTCTAAACCCGAAATGGTGTTCAGTAATGGAAAACTATTGTAGAAAGTGATATTTGAAGTCATTAGTTTAAACTTATTTATTTTAAATCGATTGCGAAACAAGCTTTAAGCTTATATTAATCACGCTCGATGTCTGCTTCCTGGATACTTAACCAGTACTCGCGCCGATTGTGTGGAAAAATCCCAAAGTCAGGACCCGCTCATCACGGGACTCGAACCAGGGACCTTTGATGTGAGAGGCCGACGCTCTACCTCTGCACCACTGTCTTCCACAGTGAAGTTAATAGGCTTTCTTAAAGCAAATGTGAAAAATTAAATGCAATGTATTTGGATTTATTTTAAATCTGACCATTTTGAAGAAGTTGGTTGCAGAGGTGTCAAAGGACGCTCGGTTTGACTCGATTCACATATTTCCACGAACTATTTTGTTGACAGCGCAGGAATACATTTCTTTTCATTTTCAATTCTTTTAATCATATATTTAAAGAGCAAATTTCTTTGGAGATCTTTCTATAGCTTAAGTTATATAAAATCAAAACCATTTCCAGGTACCATTTTCAGGTAGACATGGATATTCTGGAACCAGAAAAATCATTTTTAGCAAATATTCCACAGATGCATGTGCTTTTATCGACATTATATACAATCTACGTATATCAAGACATCTCTCTAAACCCGAAATGGTGTTCAGTAATGGAAAACTATTGTAGAAAGTGATATTTGAAGTCATTAGTTTAAACTTATTTATTTTAAATCGGTTGCGAAACAAGCTTTAAGCTTATATTAATCACGCTCGATGTCTGCTTCCTGGATACTTAACCAGTACTCGCGCCGATTGTGTGGAAAAATCCCAAAGTCAGGACCCGCTCATCACGGGACTCGAACCAGGGACCTTTGATGTGAGAGGCCGACGCTCTACCTCTGCACCACTGTCTTCCACAGTGAAGTCATTCATTGACGATATTGTAATAAGACTTTAACAATAAGGACTCATTCCAGCCTAGATTTCGATGAGTGTCTTTGTAATTCGCTTACTATAGTAATTGGCTTTGACGAGCCATTGCTAAAAATGATTTACAAGACGGTGATTATGTTCAATTCGTCTTTTTGCATGACCACTATATATGTTTGGATCTTCATTGTTGTCGTCTATTATGAAGTACGGAATATCATACATTAAAACATTTTAAGCTATCGCAGTCATATTTTTCACTTATTTAGTTAGATTATAAGTGAACGAAAATAATATCGCAATTTTACTTCCATGAATATCGATTTAAAAAGTGACAAGACGACGCTAATTTTCAATTGGGGACACTTCAAAAAGTGTCATAGGCCATTGATGTTGTTTATATATTTCTTTTCTCCTGCGTGTTACCTACGAACCAACAAGCTTATTTATGGGATGTTTATATCACCTGAGCCGAAGGCTCAAGGTGATCTATTATGATCGCTCTCTGTCCGTCGTTCGTCGTCCGTTTTTTAAATTACATGGAGAACTTTGGTTGCTGCGGCATCAGAAAGGGAGCAAAATGTCCAAACTTCAACATTCTTTTCCTCCGAATCTGCCTGTCAGATTCCAATATAATTTGGTAGATATGTTCCTTGGGTGACCCAAATTTTGTAGAAATGTTCTTTCATTGATCCTCTACTTAATTTGTTCAAGCCATATTGATTGGTTACAAAAAATAGCAACCATGCGTCATCATAGAAGGGGTAAATTGAACGTTTAGCTCCTTACATTCCACTTGTCCAATTTCAACAGGAATGTTCCTTTGCTGGTCCTCTTTCAAAATTGTTCAAAGACTTACATTGTGTGAAGAACTTTGGTTGCTGCCGCATCAGAAAGTCAGAAAAATACCCAAACTTTAAAATCCTTTTCCTCCATAATCCGATTGTCAGATTCCAAGATGATTTGGTAGAAATATTTCTTGAGTGACCCACTACAAAAGCTGTTCAACCCATATTTATTTCGTTGAAAAACAGGGCAGAATGGCGGCATCAGGAAAGGCGCAAAAAGACACCATTTTATAATTCAATTCTTATTAAAGTCCTTGTTAGATTTCAAGATACAAATGGCCTTTACTGATAAGCTACTTCTTTAAAAGTGTCAGCTCCTTGCAGTTTTATTTGCATTCATGATCGAATTTTCCCAGATATTTTCAGTTAGATATTTGCTACTAATTTACTATCACTTAGGTGATCGATTTAGGACCATCTTGGTCCTCTTCTTACGTATTTATTTTATTATTACGCAGGGTAGTTAATATAATGGTAAATCAAACAACAGCAATGAGGAAATGTCAGACTGAGGGTTCGTCGCTTATTACGGTGTTTTCAGTTGCGAAGCTTGACCTACTAAGAGGTATTATGTATGGATCACAAGGTAAATACAAACAGTTCAGCTATACATGGACAAAGCTGAAACCGATGATAATGTGTGAAAGTCATATTTACATAAAAATGATTGATTAATTGATTGGGGTTAAACGCCGTTTTCAACAAGCGATTAGTCCTGTCGCTGAGGCCAGTTCACCTAGTCATGCGTTTCCTGTCTTTCTCATTCAAGTACACCACGAAACAGTCATTCTAGACTGTTGGTCCATCGATGGAAGACAAATGACTCTTGTCAAAGTGACTTTTGTCAACGTCAAAATGAATGTTGGCCGAGCTGGGGTTTGAATTAAGAACCCCTGGATTCAACGCTTATGGTTAATATACACAAATATACATGCAGTAATGGTTAATTCTATAAAAATCAAAGCACTTAAAGTGCTGACAGCAAGGGGCTCACTGCAAATCGAGGATTGTATTTGGACATTTATTTACATATCACAACAGTCTAACAAAAACACTTTACAATATAACTTTGTTATGCCCGTATATTGCATAACATAAGGGTTTCACGCACAACATTGTATACATAGAATGGTGTTTTCCAATATTCTAAACTATCATACAATATACTTCCCTTAATTATGGCATGTGTTATTTAGCAAACCTATTAGTTAACAATTTATTTAGCAGTTATGTTTATGCATTAAGAACATATACGTCATATAAACATTAGACAAAGCCTCTGCAAAAAAAATAAAAATATATTCAGAGTCCAATTCTAATATCAAAGCAGAAAAACCCTATACAGTCTACATTTTAGTCTTCTTAACAATATGGTGGCGTCCTTGCCTTGCCTTGCCTCGCTGTTGTTTTGATTCATTGATTATTTGGTGTTTAACGCCACTTTCAACAATTTTTAATTATATCACGCGTATCCTGGGTAAGTTACCAGTACATCTGATTCAATTATGCTGACACCAGCCAGTCCGTCGTAATACCCGAAATTATGAGCGCCAAGGAGAGCAGCAGTTACTATCATTTTTAAAGTTTTTGGTATGACGCGGTCGAGTATCGAACCCGCGACCACCCGCACCAGAGGCGGACGCTTGACCACTGTCTCGGGTGGTGGAAGTCCTGGGTTCGATCTCCGGCGAAGTCATACCAAAGAAATTGCGTCCTCCATGGCGATAAGAAATGTGTGGTTAGCGTTACGTCTGACTCGCTGGTGTCAGGATAAATACTCCAGTAGTACCGGTAACTGCTGGTGTCAGGATAACTGGACCAGTAGTACGAAAGAAAAGAAAACGAGTGTCAGTACACGCAACATATCAAATTTCCCTAATTACATTCCTTTACCCTGTTGGTATTATTTTATTTCATCCTCCTAGAAATTGTTTTGGTTTTTGTCTTTTATCCAATAAAAACGTAGGAATATCAATGAATGCCTTAAACGTCTATTGGACAATGGTTTTATATTGAAGGAATATGAAACTTCATACACATTGCCTATTTATGGTTGATGCCGTCGATTTTATACCTGTATAATTATTTTGTTTTTTTTAAATATAATTATAATTGTTGTTGTTGTTATGATCAACCATTATCCATTTCAGACAGTTACTGGATAGATGTACATAGATTTAATGAAACCTACTGGCAAACGTCGGACGGACGAGAACAACCGATGGACTCTTCTATGCTGCATGAATATCACTTTAGTAACAACGAAAATGAAAACTGTGCGCGACTTCGGGCTGAAGATAATTGGAGGATAACTGACAGGGAATGTTTCATGTCTTTCAGTTACATATGTGAACTTGTTTAAACTTTCCCAAATGAAGACGTAATTCGAACAAATTGTTTCTGGTCTTTAACAGATATGAGATTTTTGATGATTTGTCAATAATCAGATGCTTTTAATTGATATTTGTTTAGGTTGAGAGATAAACGTGGCACATGAGATTCATTTTAGTAGGATGTAATAGGAGTTTTTTTAATCTGATTTTCGTATGTGTTGCATGTAACGTGCTTAGTTCGCTTCATTGTTTGCCCTTTTCTGTTTATGTTTTCTTGCGTATTTCAGTATGCACCCAAGTTGGATCTGATTGTCGATGTTACTACTTTCTTTAGTATGTATCATATCATTTTTTGTTGTTTTTTTGCTTAAGCAATATTATCGAGACATAAATCGATGTTATCATCAAATTGTGAGTTCCAGATTTGTCATAATTGTTTCTGAAACATTCGTAGTCTCCCCGAATGAATTTCGTATATGCCGTTTATGAGAAGAAGAAGGAAGAATCAGCAACGTACATGTCCTTTGTTCTATCGGACTTCCACCCGCCAAGCCTTTTAAAACATTTATCATCAACACTTTAATTTGCCGCCGAGGGATACCCCCAGCTCTCATGTACTGAAGATCAACATTCATTTTTGTATCGATACCGTGAAATATGTCACATACACATTATCTGATCCTTGTCATTTGATTTATATTAATCTGTTTACCTGTTTGTTTTATTCTTAAGTAAATCATTTTCCTGAACCAAAGGTCATAGAATGTGAAAATAGGACTTGATAAACAAAGATGAGTGTCAGAGTGTCAGAGAGTCATTGTGACTAACGCCATTTGTCTATCACCGATGGGCTAAACAATTTTTGTTGAAAAACATCAGATCATTGGTTACTGGCTGGCGGTCTGGTCAGGCTTGCACTGTGCGAAAAGAAAATCGGTTCCAACATTGCCATGATTATTGAAATGGACATGCATTAGAATCACCATAAACTAGTTCGAGGTATCAATTGGGTACTAAATGATGATAATAGAGGAATAAAGTTGTTGTTTCATATTGATTTAATAATTTTTGTCTTATTTCGTATTGTCTTGTCCATTTTCATTAAACTTGAAATAATCTATATACATACGTACATACATTTTATTAGCATCGGTAAAGTACATTGCTCTCAGCCATTTACAAATGAAATTAATTTAAACAAAATACGTCTTGTATGTTTTACGACAAAACTTGTTCACAGCAGGTTAAGTTTTAAGCGTAACGCTTATGAAATTATATGTTTATAGCTTGAACGTATGATTGGTTTTAATATAGTGTGTATTCTTCGACTGATTTGTGAATAAGACTTAAATTTGATAATAAATAATGAATATTGATTTTATGTATTTGTTTATAAATAAATACATTATGAATATTATGTTATCATTATTTTGTTGATGCTAATGCATGTTTTACATAACGCCTATTGATATGCTCGTGACAAAATAAAATAACCAAATGTTCTGAAAAAGGTACTTTTAATATCGGCATAAAGAAAACAATTATGTTGTTGCTTATAGAAAATTCAATTTGTGAAGGATACAGAAGAATACAGTCCAACCTGTGTTTAAAGACCACCCATGGGAAGAGAACAATTAGGTCTTTTTTCACATGTGGTCTTTAATAACAGCATCGTTTATGCAGTAAACGAGTAATTGGGAAATAAAAAGTGTGAGTGTTACAGAGAGGGAATTGCTTAACAAAGGTGGTCTTTAGCACAGGTTTGACTGTATATGTATATGTACAAGAATTAAAAATAAAATGTGGGAGATAATTAGAGCTCAAAGTCATAAAGACTTGTACAAAACAATATGTAACTGAGATAATGTGAGTTTCGATTCCTTTTTTATTGGAACGGGAACGGGTTATAGGTATACATATCCCTTTTACACCCTTGCTGTGGTAGCCGGCTTCTATAGCGACGTTGGTAAAGTGGTTGACCTTTTGTGGGATTTTAAGTAGATATAACCATCATCCCCAGACCCTGGTGGTTCCCAGTGGTGTTACATAGACTCCGCTCTGGTGTACTGCGTGTGTTCAGTTGTGTGACTTCGGGTCGAAGTCAAAATAAAAGAGGTGAAAATTTAAATGGAACGCGTTATAGGTAGAAATATCACTTATACAACCCTGCTGTGGAAGCCGGCTTTAATAGCGACGTTGGTAGCGTGGTTAACCTTATCTTTAAGTTAAGCAACGTTCATAGCGGTAAGTGCCTAGATAGGTGACCAACGATCGCTAACTCCGGTCCACGTTACATTATTAAAGAATCTTATTTTGTATCAAGGGAGACGGATCTTAAGTTCGATTGATTGAATGAAGTTTTCAACAGTGTTTTTTTTTTCTTTTTTCTTCACGGCGGCCAGATCATCTAGCGTTTATACCCTGACTTTCTCGTACAAGTAATCCAAACAAATGGCTACTTTAATTTACCATAGAGATTATTCAACCCATTGATGATTGACATTTTTATACAAAGACTTTTGTTTTGTCAATCATCGGAAAGAATGAATATCCGAGACGAGGTTCAATTTCACGGTTCTTGGATCTTCAAGAGCTTGTAAGGCATTTGTTTAATAAATTATTATATTCTATTAATGTTAAATGCTGTTCCAACAGTCTTCAAGTTTTATCACTAATCATGATCCATATGTGACTAGGACTTACTAAGAAAAGGGGTTGTGGCTTACACATTTAAACTAATTCATGACAACCAAGAGCAGGGTTCGAACCTGTGACACACAAAATTCCACATGCTTAGTTCCTGTTCATTGTGGATTACTTTCAACTGGCTTAATTCGATGCAAATGCTACTGTTTTCCATCGATCCTTAACACACCTTGTCGAAATTATAGACAATACTTAAATGCATGGGTATGCTTTTTAAAATAATAAATCCCATTGTTCATAATCGTTCAAACCATGAAGAATCGTATAATACAATACAATACAATACAATACAATATACAGTACAGTATATTATATTGGATGATGTAAGCCTCTGGCCCATAACATGAATAGTTTAACAATTTCAATGAACATATAATTGAATTAAATTGTCTTGCGCTTGTTTAACAAATGGTAAATATATACAGAAATTGTATAGATCGTTATGTGGTTATTTGAGCCCATAATTCCATAAAAGGCGTCCAAAGCCTTGTTGGAACACAGATGAGCGGGTAGGTAGAAGTATATAATATCCTTGTATAGTTCACAATGAAAAAACGCATTGTATTCATCTTCTAAAACTTCTTAATTTGTCTGTACAAGTCAATACTGGCAAATCCTAAGCTCTCTCTGCATTACATCAATGTTTAGTTTGAGGTTGGAGCACCTGAATTTTGATAACGTTTTTCTCAAATGAAATGGTAAAGAACCTGAATATACCTTTCTACATTAAGAAGAGTTTTAAACTGTTTATAGTGAAAACATTAAATAAAGGTGTCGACATCACTTTGCCAAGATTGTTTACAACAGTCTATAACACGTTGTTCAAAGTGGTATAGAAACATAGTTATCTTCCCTACATCTCAGGAAATCCAAACAAATCCACAGCCATATTTGTATAGAAGGTTTCTACCATTACTGGCTCAATGTATTCGTCCCATATCATCGTGTGCTTTTAGCAACAAATAGCAGTTTTTAGGATACCGATGGCTTGGCATGTGTATGAGACGACACCAGTATGCTATGCACTTAGAAATGTAAGATGTACATAATGGATATCTACTGCAATTTCCACGGGCCATTGACTCATTTACGGTATGGAATAGTCCCAAGAATGATTAACAAAAGCTGCTTCTTACTGACTCTATCTGTTCAGAAGATTCATAACCCCATATATCAGCCCCATAACAAAGGACGGGTGTAGGCATAATATCAACCAATTAAAAGATAACCTGGTAATCAAAGGATCCGAAATGTTGTTGATATCTATGTATGGCCAATATCGATGTTCGCGCTTCCCCTGCTAACGTATCCTTAGCGTGTGTCCATATCAGGTTTGGGGGAAATAAAAGTCCCAAATATTTATAAAAGGAAACAGTTTCTAATTGTCACGTTTGGTAAGACTAGCTCTCATAGGATCGAAAAATACCACCATTTCGAAAAACTAGTTAGAACGGTCTTCCTAATGGACATTCTTTATAGTTGACGATCAATGGCCAAGTTTTATCAATAACTGGAAGCCTTTACTTTTTCGAATGCCTTTAACATGAAAAACATCATGTATTTAAAATTATGAAAATTTATTTTTTAAATTTTTCGTTGACATGTGTATTTGAGAAATAACATGAACATTGGCTTTAAAGACAGTCCCAGTAAAGCTATATAGTTGTATGTCTTATCGATTTGCGCAACACTTAACAAATTAATACTTTATCTTATACTGCATTCAACCGTGACTTCGAACACATTGATTTTATATCTGCACAGCTCAATGCACGGATATGATTACAAAATACATGTATCACATAGTGAAGTAAAACGAGCAATAAGAGGATAAAAAACATTAAGTGAATATATTAAACGTTTGAAATTATCTCTAACTCGGATTCAAGAATGCCTCACTGACTTCACTATTTACACATTTGTAGACACGGAGAACAACGTCTAGGTTTTTTCTTTTGAATAATTGACAATGCAAATGTCTTCAAAGACCGCCAATATTTGATAATGCAAACGTACAGCAAATAGTGATTTATTAGTTTTGGGTAAATATTCACACAAAGTCACGGGAGTCTTAGCGTTCAAATAATAATAGAAGTATAAACAAATATGTACCAAAAACATTATAACCCCTTTTTAACTTAAGTCGTATGATGACATGTTCTTGCAACTGCAATACGGGTGATCTACCTCCAAGAACAAGATAAAATGTGCCTGTCCAGAACCAAGCATTCATTTATTGGACATGAACACGTGATTGGCTTAAAAAAATATGTTAATGATTCTTTATCTGAGTTATGCAACTATGTATTATATTGCAAGAACTGAAAACAAGAAACCGCTGAAGACGGTAAGGCCGAATTGTCGGCAATCTGACCTTGAAAATCGACAAACCAAGGTCAAGGTCAAAGTAACCATAGAAATCAATAGAACTTGTTACTGGTTACCTACAGGCAAAGTTTCACGTTTGTAACCCTTTTCAGTGCTGAGATTTTGCCTCAACCTGAAACTTTAACAATAATATTGACGGACAGTGACAGACGGACGGACATCGCCAATCTATAGACCGGAATTGCTAGAGCAATCCGGCCAACAAAAACGAACCTGCACAGTTATACAGACGCAGGTTGTACCTCATTATAAATACGTTTCCGCAAGTACTGGTAAACGAATCGACAGTGTCAAAGTAACGTTTTAGATGGAAAAATGCATAGTATGTTTATGCACCAGAGGAAAATCGAATACAATGGATACGAAATCAATAAATATTTAGAAATGTTAAACTTTAGTCGTTATGAAAAGTTAAGTAGTCGAAAATATGACAACATTATTGAGAACAATTTCAGTAAGGATTCAGTTATAATCGCAGTTTTGTTGTCAATTCACAAAAGGCTTTGGTATTATACTTCGACTATTCCATTATATATTTAATTAAAAATAGGAAAAGAGAAGGATTAACTATAGAGATAGAAACCAGGTAGACAATTTGGCATACAGGCATACAGAGAGAAGGGGTATGAGTTGAATGGTGAAGACGAACTAAAAAGTAGCCATGCACGTTTGTACACATTTCTTGGTGATAACATTCGCACCCTTTTAACTTCGATGTCGGGAATAGTTTAAATCATGCATATGGATAAGTGCGTTCTGTTTGCATGATGTTTTACGTATCTACGTACTATGTACATGTAGAGAATTCAAAACTAGTATACTTAAAGACCGAGTAATAATTTATTATGTGAATAGACATTGTTGTATTTATTTCAATAAATTAAAGTTTGTAAGATCGCTTTATTTAATGTGATATATGCACATAACTTGTTTATTTGATCCTTATATACATATTGATGTTGCATTATATATTAGTTAGAATTTATACAACCCTTTTATGATACATTTTCATATTCAAATGTATATATATTACTTTGTTTTGTGATATTTGAGCAAGTCACGTAAATACGGAGTGTGTGTCAATACATTATATTAATTTACATAACTTATTTATTAAAATCACGTAAAGCTTTAAGCTAGTTTACCAGCTCGTTATCTACTCCCCGAGCCGTTTAATGTTTTAAGATTCCGTCACAGTATGTGATCCATTATGTGTAAATCTCGGAACCTTAACGAGATTATTACGATGGCAGACAGTCGAATCGATATTTGCTATTATAACGGATGACTGAAATACTTTGGAGTTTTAAGATATCAAATATTCACTACAGATTTGAAAAACAATATTGATTTGCACTGAACTTTCAAAGCAAGATGCCGTATCCATATATCTACTCGTGGAAGTAAAAAGTTTTAAATCTTCTTTTCTCAAATACCGCGAGTTGCTTGGGCTTTTCAAACCAGGATATAGATGAAATCAATACTAAAACAAGTACATTATAATACAGAAATGCAGTAAGGATTCAGTTATAATCGCAGTTTTGTTGTCAATTCACAAAAGGCTTTGGTATTATACTTCGACTATTCCATTATATATTTAATTAAAAATAGGAAAAGAGAAGGATTAACTATAGAGATAGAAACCAGGTAGACAATTTGGCATACAGGCATACAGAGAGAAGGGGTATGAGTTGAATGGTGAAGACGAACTAAAAAGTAGCCATGCACGTTTGTACACATTTCTTGGTGATAACATTCGCACCCTTTTAACTTCGATGTCGGGAATAGTTTAAATCATGCATATGGATAAGTGCGTTCTGTTTGCATGATGTTTTACGTATCTACGTACTATGTACATGTAGAGAATTCAAAACTAGTATACTTAAAGACCGAGTAATAATTTATTATGTGAATAGACATTGTTGTATTTATTTCAATAAATTAAAGTTTGTAAGATCGCTTTATTTAATGTGATATATGCACATAACTTGTTTATTTGATCCTTATATACATATTGATGTTGCATTATATATTAGTTAGAATTTATACAACCCTTTTATGATACATTTTCATATTCAAATGTATATATATTACTTTGTTTTGTGATATTTGAGCAAGTCACGTAAATACGGAGTGTGTGTCAATACATTATATTAATTTACATAACTTATTTATTAAAATCACGTAAAGCTTTAAGCTAGTTTACCAGCTCGTTATCTACTCCCCGAGCCGTTTAATGTTTTAAGATTCCGTCACAGTATGTGATCCATTATGTGTAAATCTCGGAACCTTAACGAGATTATTACGATGGCAGACAGTCGAATCGATATTTGCTATTATAACGGATGACTGAAATACTTTGGAGTTTTAAGATATCAAATATTCACTACAGATTTGAAAAACAATATTGATTTGCACTGAACTTTCAAAGCAAGATGCCGTATCCATATATCTACTCGTGGAAGTAAAAAGTTTTAAATCTTCTTTTCTCAAATACCGCGAGTTGCTTGGGCTTTTCAAACCAGGATATAGATGAAATCAATACTAAAACAAGTACATTATAATACAGAAATGCATTACATATTACAGTTTCAACTAGAGAAAATGTTTGCCTAAGTTCAAATACTCCTTTGTAAAGCAAATCATCAAACGTGTCATTGGTGTTCGAATGTCGTCAATAACAAGGAAGATCAAATACACAGCTATGAAGTATGAACGATGCAGGCTTTGGTTTCAAAAAGGACTTACTGCCACTAAATATTTAATGTATACAATAATATTCTTTCGTCTTTTCCTCATTATGAACAATGATCGTGGTGTCAACCAGGCTTAGTTGTTTGTAAATAACTGACGGATTTTAAAGTGTATTATATGATCATGCGATATGTGAATTGGAATGCACTATGCTATTTATGAATATAGGCAATTTTAATGACATTTCAAAAATGTATTGGTGTAGTTCAATTTAATTTCAATTCTTTATTCAAGTATAAAGGCCTTCGGCCCATGTACATTTATATTAACAAAGCATACCATAAGAATGACATACTAAACCATTTTGTATGTATTTTGTATAGCCAATGGCTCATTTAGTGCCGACTTGCCTAATAAAATTAATTGAGTTGAATGAGAGAGTTGATAATTAATTAAAGAATACCTTTTGTGAAGATATGGTTTAGATGTTTAAATTGTTAAGTAGTGATTGGAATATAGAATAACAACAATACTTTATTCTTGTCTCTTCTTAGAAGGTGATTTAATACTGATTTTAGTTTCTAGTATACCAGGCAGACAGACATACGTGTAGACTATCTTGTATTTGAAGATCAAATTCAGATAGAAGATATTTGTAAATGTTAGCTGCCTTCAGCTCAAGTTTGTCCTGTATATCAGTTTAAAATATACATCAATCATTACAAATACCTTGATCATTTTTCAACATTATTACATCTTATTAAGGATATAACAAGAGCTATAACCGTGTACCGTCTGAATGAATGTAGTTTATTTGGGCTGTTTCGGATATCACCTTCCTTTAATAACAGACTCTCATGAACCGCATCACGCAACGTAAAATCGATTCACTACTCATGCTTAGGGTTTATTCACGAACGACGTCCGAAGATTAAATCGAGACTACGAGCTTTGCCGAACAATGCCGACTGCTCTAAGGCTGACCTAGATCTTTCCTGGTCGCAAAACCCTGAAGGCCGGTTTTCGTTTAACGTGGTCTATGAAATACTTTACATTCGGACCCATGTTGAATCATCACAATGACTGGTAACCGTTAGAAAATAGTTTTAATTGACTTTACCATGGTTTCCAAAAACGACTTATTGAAAATGATGACAAAGTTATACTTAATGACAGTAATGATGTATACCTTTGGTGGAATAGGAGCTTCACGTTTGAATTGGCCATCCTTTAGAACAATCAAATCTGGTGACAGTTTTGAAACGAGGATTGTTTCTCACATTAAAGACTGTATAGAACAATGCGAACGATGGACGAGCTGTATACTTGTGAATTACCGAAAACGAGGACATATGTGTTATCTGGTACACCATCTTGGAGGATTGGCTGTTGATATCAGAAAGACGAAAACACCCGGATTTGTCTCCTGGAGGAAACCCGAGTTAGATATGGTAAGAACAAAGTAATTAGTATGGCGTTTTACATATTCTCAATTCTTTATGACACTCTAACATCCGATGTTGTGTATACTTAAAAATGGGGTATCTATAACATAGGGATTAATACAATCATAACAGAGATTTATGTAGACGATGTAAGAACTTAATAATAAGAGCATTCATATTGATGATTAGGCTGTTCTCAATACGATAATAACACGCATGATATCTGTTGTGATAGACATGTGCAAATTATGGTATTTCATATTCAAAAATAAAGAACACATTCATTCTCGAGTATTAGTTTCAATCATTCCTAATACCGATGCAGTTGTAATGTCGATTCTACAAGTAGTATTGGATTTTAATAAGTATTACTTAATTACCTGAGATTGTTGTTCAATCAATTATAGTACATCATAAGTACATACTATTTGAACAAGAGTTTGCTTTTTGCGTTTAGTTCTTGGTCGTTACCCGGAATAGCACGCTTGCATACGTTTAACATCTATCTTTTTGAATGACTTATTCCGGTTCTTTATGTGTGGCTGTTATAGTAATATTGTTCCGTTAATCTGTAAGATTATTATAAAATTGTATAAGGTTGTTCTCGTAATATTGTTACATATTGTGTTGACTTTATGTGTTTATAGTAAAAACCTTTAGAAACACTTTTAAATATTTTAAATTATATAACTACATGTACATACATCTGGTAATATTATTCATGGAAGAGTGCTCTTGTACAATACTCTTTTCATAACTAGTACTGGTTTGTCATACATGGATCACGATTTTGTGTTCTGTCGCCGTGATATAACGGAAATAATGTTAAAACGATGTTAAACTTGATTTGGGAATAAGCCCAGTAAG
>JASEVX010000010.1:21403222-21464478 GCA_031761405.1 Serripes groenlandicus
CATCGGCAAAGTACATTGCTTTGAGCCATTTACAATAGAAATCAATTTGGTCAAGAGACGTCTGGTATGGTCTGCCACAAAACGACCCAACTTGTGCACAGCAGGTTAAGTTTTAAGCGTGACGTTTATGAAATTATATGTTTTACGAAAAATTGGAAGTGCGATTGGTTTGAATATAATGTGAATTCTTCGACTAATTTGCGAATTATTATTATTTTGTGGATGCTAATGAAATGTTATAAATATTATGTTACGATTAATTTGTTGATGCTAAAGAAATGTTTAACATAATGTCTATTGATACGCTTGTGACAAAATGAAATAACCCAATGTTCTGGAAAAGTTACTTTGTATATCGGCATAAAGAAAAACAATTTTGTTGAAATGTGTTGGTTAAGGAAAAATTCAATTCTTGAAGGGCTATGTATCACTTTATATACAGTCCAACCTGTGTTTAAAGACCACCCATTGGAAATGAATAATCATGTCTTAGTTCACAGGTGGTCTTTAATCACAGGGTCATTTATGCAGAAAATGAGTAATTGGGAAATTAAAAGTGGTTGCCATAGAGAGGGAGTTGCTTAACAAAGGTGGTCTTTATCATAGGTTTGACTGTATATGTACATGAAATAAAAATTAATTATAGGAGATAGTAAGATGTCTAAGTCATAAAGACCTGTACGAAACAATAATTATGTAACTGAGACAAGATGGGTGTCGATTTCTGACGCCTCTAAAGCCGACTACTTTTGAAAACATTGTGTCAAAAGAAGAAATTGCTCATGACGTTTTCAACACTATTCAATGATTAAACATTTACTAACAGATGTTTTCAAAGTCGTCTGCTGCAGAACTTATTTAATTGGGAATATGTTGTGTTTAGGTTAGATTTAACTACCCAACTGTTGATCCGTTTTGATATTTCCGATCGGAATTACTGACATTAAATGTAGATTCGGTTGGTCATCTATTGTTATATAATGACTAGTATCGTCTACTTTTGTCATGATTTAAGGCATCACTTGTTCTATATCAATTAGTGAAAATAATTACAAAAGCAGATGATCAACAGGTTAACCTTGTGGGACTCCAGATGTAATCTCGACTGTATCAAACTAGATTCTAGATTAAGACAACACTTCTTTCAGAGCGCTAGATAAGGAGCGTTATGCGTGTTCTAAAATAATTATGTTATCTACAAACCCTATGTTGTGGGTACTCAAACGAATCGTCTCATTGAGATGATTCGTTTGAGTACCCACAACATAGGGTTTCGTTGGATAATAAGAGAGATAGTGTAGGGAAAAGAGCTATAATTCCCTCTTTATCTGGACCTCTTATAAGGGTGCGTTGTTAAAAGTCCCCGGTCAGACAGCCTTGCTATATGGCAGTGTTAAAGTACATAAGTAACTTCGTCTTGTGTAGTAATAATGTTTTCAAAATTTCGGTAAGGCTTGCCTGCGATTTGATGTAGTTATAAAGATGAACGGTTTTATCTTTATCGGAAGAAATCAACGGTGAATTATCATTTAGTATATTGACAGTTTGTATCGGTTGTGATCTTATGATTTCCAGCTCCACTGGCTGAAAGCTGGTCTTGTTATGTAATGACAAATTACCCGTCGTGCGTCCGTGTTGGCTTCAAACAATTTCTCTTCTATAACCACTGGGCCTATTGGGATGAAACTTAATAGGAATAATCCTCTCAATATCCTCTCCTAAATTCATTGAACATGTTTCGACTCATGCAAAACTCTGGTTTCCATGGCAAAGGAAATAACAACTTAAAGATCTTCTCCTCCGTAACTGGTTGGCCCATTTTCAAATACTTTTGTAGAATTGTTCCTTGTGTGACCCTCTATCAGATTCTTTCAAGCCATGTTGATTGGTCGAAAAACATGGCCGCCAAGGAGCGGTACTGTTTGGCATCATATGGCAATATTAAATTATTACCTTTTGACAGTGGAGCAATACTGGCCCTCTTGGACCTCTTGTTTTTAAGATTGTCCAATAGTAGATGTTTTCAATTGTTCTTTTCACAGTTTGTGAGAAAACTTTGCGCAAGATTCGCCTAAGCAGTTCTTGATAGTTGTATTGTTTTGGTTCTGATTTGCTTTTGTGTCTGTTGCAATGTTGTGTATATAAAGCGTGTTCGTTTTTGCCTTATTATATGCCCTTTTCTGGTCTTGAATTTTATTGCGGTGTGCATCCATGGTGTATTATAGTGTCGACAGATTTGTACCGATATACACTTCATATGTATGTTTTACTATGTTTCATTGTTATATTAACTATTTGTATACATTGTTTTGCTATGTTTCATTGTTATATTTACTATTTGTATACCTTGTTTTACTTAATAACATGATAAATATCCAGTAATCACCATTATAAAACATGATTTGGACCTCATACGATTAAAATAGACACATGGTAGTGCACTCCACACCAGATCAAACCGAAATACATGTGGAAATACCAAAATACAGCCTAAATCTAACTATCAACTGTTAATTACTAATATAATGGTATTTTGTAAATTAAATATGTGTTTATAAGACTTAGACACGTAATTAGTGGAATTATACATGTTATTATTGCAATAAAGTATCTGGTTCAATATTAAGGATTACGCCCCTTGGTTCAATATTGGATTTAGTCATATGAGGTCCAAATAACCTTTTAAAATGATACACTCGCACCTTTAAAGCGCACAATTCGTTCATTTATGCCGTGTTCTTTTGTTGCTTAAGCAGCAATTTCCTACTTGTTTGTTATATAAATATTTTGCTTTTTTAATATAATTGACGCATTCGTCGATGTTTCATCAAGTCCCCATGGTCAATTTCAAAATATGCCGTTTATAAGAACGTGAGGAGGGTTTACATTTTAAAAAGCAGAACATGGAACAACGGTTTCGGGGATTTTGTTCTAGGAAAGGCTCCCCTACACAATAATGGTTTAATTTGAAAGCTGGTAAAACCAGAAATACGTCATGGACAGAGCTCTAGATAATACGATTTTTTCATGTACCAAAATCTTTATTTGGCATTCAAACCCTATTGTGTGGGTACTCAAAAGAATCGTCTCAGTGAGACAGTGAGACGAATCTTTTGAGTACCGACAACATATGATTTGGTTTAGATAGATAGGATAGATATTGTGGGGGAAAGACCAATTTCTTCCCTTATCTAGTCCACTGCATGGAGATATGAAGAGATTTCAGTTAAGTTTGTTGGTTCTGTTATGATTTGATGTTGGTTATATAATGCTGAGCAATACGTCGTCGTATATTTTCTGTTGAGTATTGTGGTTTAGCTTTAAAAAAATATAACTTTTGATATAAAGGTCAGCGGTTCAAAATATGTGAGACGTTTCACATCCTTTACTTTCTCCTGAAAAAAAGACGTAGTGATAGATATTTATTTTCGAACGCTATTCCATAAAAACATATCTGTTCAATTTGTCAAGTTATATGCATTTGTTAAGGTATAGAGTCTATGTAACTAAGTTTGTCATTTAGTTACGTGAATTGTTGAATTCAGAATATAAATTTTAATAATGTAAATAGTGTTGCTAATTTCGCTGCCATAAAGACTACCGTTTTGCTCAATTACTTTAGATAAATCGATATGTACATGTATCTTTTATTGCCAGAAATGTTTAAGAATGTAAAACTATACAAATTCATAACTCTGCAAATTGTTCAATTACACGTACACTAACATGTTATGCCCGGACAAAGGGGATAACTTTTCCAGTCCCAACAATGGGTGATTTATCTAATGTAAACAATTATAGATGAATAACTTTAGCCAACATTTTCTCTAAGATAGTTTCCTTTACATGTATGTTAGATTACTGATTAAGATTGTCAATTTGATTTCCGTTCAAAGTGCAGTACTACTGACTGCATTTTTATTCCTGGTTCCAATAATAATAGAAGTATTAAGCGCAAGAAGAGAAAGTGAGATTGCGCGTTTGTAGATTTTAGAGAAAAGTTACTGAATCTATGTGCTGTAGCAAGATAGTTAACGTGTTAAGAGCAATGTACAAGAGAAAGTTGATGCAAGGCATCAATGTCGCCGGAAAAGACTGCATTGATTAATTTTTTAACACACATGTATTCTTGACTTTCATTAGTCTAAACATACACATAATGTTTTCATAAGGACTAATTCCAGGATTTTTGAAATTCCACATAGATCTACAAATTTCAGGATATCTTTTGGTCAGGATTTTGGATGTTTTGTATTTGTCAATAAAACCACAACAAATTAATACATTTTGGGATTTAAATCTACCTGCAATAAAAAGCTATTAAACCCTTTCCATGTCTGAAGCAACAATGAAAACCTTTAAATGCTTAAAACATTGAGAAAACGGTTAAATTGCTGAAGACATTAACTTCCTCCTTTTTAATAATAATTATAATAAATATTTCACAGATGTTAAAATTTATCCTCATATGTTTAAAAAGTAGACCACACTTGAAACAACATATCAGCTAAATTGTTTATATAAATCGTTGATGCATACAATATATGTTTGGCGCAAGAGAAGTGCCAGTTGCGAGTCCCATTACTATTTAATAGGTGGCAAGTATGAAATTAATTGGGTGCGAAAGAGCAGTTTTTCTTTATTTCTAAATCTATTGTTTATCAGAGTTTGTTCTTCTCTTAATTTGTTTCAAGCCAAATAAACATTTAATATCACATATATTTAATCATTTAAGTGTGTAATATTAGCTATCTATCTGTAATAAGGTGTTTGAGCATTTTTTCAAAATGTTGACCTTTGTTTCAAGATCGAGTCGAGTGTCAGACATCGAAGAAAGTGAATAAAAAATCAGGCAAAGCTTTAGTGCATGTTTTATTCCACTGCATTCGAGAGAAAAAAGCGTTTCTATAGTATATTTCTTTCTCCTACATTCGACCCATGCACTCAATCGTGACGTTTAAGAAATCAATTTGTCGTGCGACATTTTTTGTCTGCGTAAGTCACTTTTCTAAGTTTACATGTTACTTCCGGTTACTTCGCTTTGTTTACATTTTGGCAATATGAAACTAGGTCACAAACTGAGGAAAAAGCGTTTCGACGTTCACGACCGATAAACAGGCTTATATTTGAGACATATTTTCACAAAAAAAAATCTTATTTGTTTCTGTTACCAGTTTATGTTGATACTTATCTATTAAAAGGAGAATTCGACGTGACTTACATAAAAGCAAGCAGGTGCGCGCATTGGTTAACGCACACACAGTAAGTACAGTAGTATATAGTAGCGTGTGCAAAATTTACACATCTATGCGGGCGGTACTCGGTAGTGACGTAATCAACAGTTCTAGGTTAGAAACAGTTCATATTTTAGATATACACGAGTTAACATTATCAAATGAATTCTTCACAAATCAAGACATATTTTTGAACATGAAAATAACATTCAGTAAGTTAACATTACTATTGAAAGTAGAATTTGACGTGATTTTTATTTCAATATATCTCAATATTGACATATAGCAGTTGGTTGCAAGTCTAGCAGGGACCACATTTGTCTTCGTAAATAAGACAAAAACACTTAAATGCAAGTCAACAAAATGAAACTAAAAATACCTAAAACATCGAAATGTTTATTCCATTTTAGATGTGTCATTACTTAGTGTTTTTAAACAAACACAATTGTAATATGTTCAAAACATCTTAATGTGTTTCTTTCCAATAATTATCCCTCCTCCCATGTGATTTCCGAAAAGCTATTAAAAATAGAAGTCGCGGGCTTCTGCCCGGCGACTAATGAACGAGGACTGTCACGTGTCCGTTCTAACGGTAGTTATTCTGAATGTTTAAACAATTATTCGGGCGTCAAACAAGGTGATCTTTTGTCGCCACTTTTGTTCATTTCATTTATAAATGACATATATAAGAGAAACAATGATTTATTTACCATACATGAAATCAATGGTTTTTTTTCTGCCATTTAGAGACGATGTCGTACGGTATTGTTATGTTTTACCGGTGAAGTATTACATAGTTCATTGAACTATATTGTTTTAAATGGGGCGTTACTGTTGATACAGATACAACTGTTATTATGTTTTTTAAACCGGGACACCACCCGGAAAATGTTAATATTTTATAACTATGAATTGTTAAAATCTATAACAAGATGTTATCAATTTGGGAGTAACCCTCTCCAGTATGGTAGTTTTTATTAATCCCAGAGGACATTCTCTGACCAAGCACCAACAGCGATGTTTTCTTTATTCTAACTTCTTGTATGTCCAATTGTACATCGTTCTCCCACATCTGTAATGTTTATCGCCAATAAATAAAAATATTTGACTTTGACTTATCTTGTTATATTACTTAAAAGACGAAGAAACAAGTATCTGCAACATTTTATAAATCCAGCTTAATGACTTTGTCTATTGATCTCATCGCATCAATTAACTGTTTAAGTACAATGCACACGTTCAGATAAGCTTCAATAAAACATTAATTCATGCATGAAATTCATGCTTTCTACGTATGTAAACCCCATCAGTATCGTTTATATTCTATTCTGTTTATGTGTTTGGATTTGTTCATTCATACTTATAAGTTACTCCCTTGTACCCAAGGACATAAACTGATACAATAAATACAAATGTTTAAAATGTAGTTGAATAATAGTATAACACTATTTCCTCAGTGCTATAAGTAAAATAAGGAGATAAAAACATTTGCCATACTGATTTGATTGAATGTTATTGAGCAAAACGTAAGTTGTCATAGCAGTGAAGTGCTTTATAACATGTCTTAAGCATTCATTATTAGCTTGATTTGTTAATTGATTCGATGTTGTAATGTAAGTAGAATTTTTAATACATTGTTTTAGTCTGTAACCTTCATATGGATTGTCTCCCCTGTCGCTCAATAAGAATGGCAGCCACAGTCTGACCTTTGCTTGAACCGTAAGAGCCGGCTAAATGGGTCTGAATGTTTGGAGTCAATACAACTCCTGAGCTCCAACAGGTGAGGTGGTATTAGTTTTATACCTTATATATTTTATCTCGATATAATATAAGGTGTGGGACCAGCGTCTTCTTTTCTGACCTTAGCAGTTAAAAGCGGTGTAAAACCCAAAACAAACAAGCAAGATCATATGGATTGTCGCCCATGTAGATAGATAGGTACGTAGTTTTTCGACGTAGCTGTCTAATATCATTGTTGACCTGATTGTTATTAACAAATGAAATGATTGAGATAAAGTGCACCGTTTAAATTTATTCAGAGGGTAAATTAAATAAACCATTTCAATGTTTGATAACTCTTTAGAGAGGCACGTGGTGGGCGTTGTTGTACTTGTAGTCGATCCAAGTTCTGTAGGCAACATACACTCGAAAACAATTCATTCATTTAAATATTTCAGAGAAACATGAATGAACATTTAAAAATCTACAAAAAGCAAGACATCTCCCCGAACCTGAACTGAATCCGGAAGTCTTGTGTTTAAAATACAAGTGTCATAGAGGAGAATAGTAATCGTGAGCGCATCGATGACCTGCTGATATATAACTCTATGGTTAGATTCAATTATTTAGTGCTGATATATAACTTTATGGTTAGATTTAATGGTATTGGTTTGTCCTTGAAATAGATGTGTAACTTCTTCAGCATTTATTTATCAATAATGATTAAGGTCAAAGTGTGATCGCAGGGTACCTACAATAATGTACATATATGATGTGTCACAGTTTTACTTTTTATTGTTTTGTGCTTACGGTTTGCAACTTATGTTTTGTTAGATCGAATGATTAAATAGTTTAAACACTACTTAGTTTTGTTGTTATCATATACATGTAAATGTGTAGTTGTTATTGGCAAATTAGAAAGCAACACCTGCATCCTTTGGTATATTTTACTTTGCCTTAACGCTTAAAGAAGGACAACTCGATCTGGATTCTTACGTTCACGGTTAGGCAAATTGCATTCTGGATATGACCTGAACGTTAACAGATGTTACTCTCCTGACTATACGGACCTCAACGCATGGTTTCTTGGATAAGATTGGTGTGTAGCTGTAGTTTGATCATGTTCACGTTATCAACGTCGTTTATTGGCAAGTTCAAGTAATCACCGTCATTTATTGGCATATAAACATATGTGTGTTGCCAGTAACATAATACATATATAAACATACATGTGGCGGAACTCAATTTAATCAAACAGAACATTATGTAGAAAATATGAAAATATTCAAAGATCACCGCAATATCATCCTCGGTACCCAGGCTATTCATAAAGTATATCATATATTTTATGAATAGCCTGGGTACCGAGGATGCCGCAATATATAAGCATACAATTTTGTGTACATCTTATCATTATCGTGTACAGGAGGAGGATCACTATATCTACATAATCGAGTATGTATTAAGCAGTATTTTTGTTATGCCTCTTAAAGATGGGCTATCGTTAGTTAACATGATATTTCCGTGAAAGCTCAGCAGGTCACCAGGTGTTGGTTTATACAGGGACGTAGATAAGAGGGATAGGTAACTCCACCTGTACACCAGTTATCTGGTTAAAATATCACACATAGAAATAAAATTGTCCAAATGTTCACATTTTGTAGCAAATAAAACTTTGAAGTCACAATTGGCACATAAACATAATATACATATTCTGAAAGCTTAACATTTCAACTAAGGTTAGAAATACAATGAATAACTGGAATTTCTTTGTATTATGAACAATGACTGGTTTAAAAGACACAGATATTGGGATTTCTGAATTATATTATTTTTTCCCAAAATTTAATAGACTGACATTTTTCATACGGATAACATATTATCAAAACCTGTAAAATATTTAAATAGAGATTATTCAACTTATTTTTTGAAAGATAAGAATATAATTCACGAGCCGTCTCGTGAATGGGAGTGACGTCACGAGTGACGTTGTCACGAGTGGCTCCTCCCATTCACAAGACGGCGAGTGAATTATATTCTAATCTTTGAAAAAATGAGTTGAATAATCTGTTTATTACATTTCATTGTTATTTGTTGTAATACATTAAAAAAAATTAAATACGTGTCTTTAACCATAGTTTATATTTACTGTGGAATATTGTTTGTCATTTGACCTACTTTGCGCATTATTTTCGGATGAGGCGTGGCCATGGAAAAAAGGGAGGTGCACACATGCGCAATTGTGTAGTAGATTATAACACTGGTGTGTAATAACAATAAATCAACGATTATGATTTTTCTTTCACCGAGATATCCTTATCTTTGATGGATAGAAATGTAATAAATATTTTTATATACTGCAATAGAAGAATGTTTAAACTTCCAGAAAATATTTTTTTTATTTTCATATCTTGAATAGTTTTTGAGTTTTACTTGCTACAAATGTCGGCACGGGTGATATTTTAGTATATAATTTAGTTTAGTTACTTATCCCTCTTATCTACGTCCCTGTTTTATGTTGTCATTCACTATTCCTTGATGTGTGGTCTTGTCGATTCTCAAAAGCAGTATTGGTAATGCCGACAGATATGGGTTTTGTATTCCTTGTCTTCAACATTGATATGTTGAGTGATAGGTGTGCTCGTTATAATATAAGGACAAAATATTTGTAGACATTACGTTTTTAATAATTTGAAAGGTTGAAGTGACTTTAATGAGACCTGATTACTATAAGTTTTGATCGTCTGCCTATTTCTTTGTGAAAATGACCTTTTCCAAGCCCATCATTGGTGATTCAAACAACAAAGAAGTCCCAAACGCAACAAAGTATGAGATGACAACGTTTCCGATGTAGTAATAAATCTGAAATAAAAAATAAACTCTGAGTGTATACTTGTACAATCTTCTTTACTACCATAATATTTGGGTATTACTAGATTACTTGTTTTTCATTCTGACGAGCCAAACGGTGATACAGAGTGCTATCAATCCTGGTTTGTGAGTTAGACCCCGGCTAGGATGTTGATTATATTCTATGATTGACAGTTACCATTGTGATTAAAGTCATCCATCTACCACTAATAGGTAAACAAATAATTATGTGGACAAGTTGTCAGTTGCACAGTACGAAGGTTACAATGAGTACTGTTTCAAGACATGGCCAGGTGAACTGTCCGACGTAGTAACTGAAAAGCTGAAAACGACGTTTAACTCCAATCAGCCATCAATAAACTATTTGATTGCGAATTATATAGATATGATGCTGACCCTAACCAGGCTGAGAGGTTTTTGAAGCAAACGACCTCGAAAATAATACATCACGTAAATGATAGAGGAGCATCTCTGAAACTATTCTTAACATTTACCTCTTCGTAGTCGGTTTGGTATATACTCAATCTCTGGCTTCTATCGTAGAACGCTAGACATACAATGTGTACAAGATATGCGCAATATGACAGTCGACCTAGTGGGGCGAATGGACTCCAAGACAGAAACTCGTTGATCCAACCTGTAACATGGATTGTATGTAAACAATAATTGCAATTCAATTCAATTCTTTAAATTAGTACTAAGGACTCAGGAACATATTATAACAACATTATATATACACATATAAGCATAAATTGATGATTTTATACATGAAATAAAGGAATACATTGTTAATGTTTTATTTAGTCTTATCGTTTTAAAACCTATTTTGTATTACTTTTCCAAAATTTATTTTCTGAGCTTTTCTGTACCATAGATTGTATGTAAGTGTTTGAAGCTAGGTAAGTACTAATAACTTTTTCGGTTTCGATCATTTAGCCATGAACTACACGTTGTTCTTAGTTCTAAGCGTTATGTATAAATTGACTAACAGTGATATCGAGATTAATATCTAGGCATCTATCATGAAAATTAAACATGGGACGATTGGAAATAAATGAATATTGCGTTCAATTCACATATTATTTTTGGTTGTTATTAAAACATTATCGTTCTTAATAGCGTCCATGGTGCTTGGAAGACTGGATTGTTAGTAGGGGAATGCTAGATCAGACTTCATAATGGCATGAACCAGAGAACCAGATAAGGAGAAGTGAGCTGGTCCTTTTTCCAAAATATATCTCTTACACAACCAAATCCTATCTTACGCGTCCTCAAAAGAATCGTCTCACTGAGACGATTCTATTGAGTACCCACAACATAGGGTTTGAGTGAAAAATAAGGATTTCATAACTTGAAAAATGCCCCTTTTCTGGGGCTCTGGTGAACTGTTTGGGTCTTCGCAAATCGCAAAGGCAGATGCTACTGTATATATATTTGTGTTAAACAATGATACTTTTACGTTTGATTTCAATATTCATATATATGCAGAGGAAGAACACTTTGTTTTTCTATTTAGTCTATCTTTAACACTGATCAATGGTATATATCATATTTTTAATTTCGTGGTATTTTGTTTCGATGAAAAAGTATACATTAATTGTGTAGGGTCTAATAATGATAGATATTTCTAATAAGCCTGTCTATGCTACACGTTTTCAATTAAAATATGTATCTAGGTCAATCATGACAGCCGCTAGCAGGTAATAAGTCCTGGACACGAGATCAAAATTCCCACACGAGTCACCGGCCATGGAGGATTCCTATTGATTAATTAGTTTGCATCGCTTGTGAAGCCAAGTCTTAAAACTAAGATAAATAATTCTAATTTTGTTTTCTGGATACTCTGCCAGTACTCGTGTTGAGAGTTCGAAGAGGTCCACACTATTGACCCGGATCAGCAGGGCACTCGCGTCACGAGCCACTGTCATAAACATAGTGGATGATCTTATCGCATATATCAGAAGGTCAAATTCCTGTGACGAGATCCAATTCTAGAGTTGTTTGATTTTAACTATTTCTCTGCCAAAGGCAATTAAAGCCTTTTGCAAACAATACAGATTCCAGTGATACAGGTCTTAACACGATATTAAATGTTACCAACGTTCCTATTGGACGAAAGATGGAGTGGTTCAATTTCCAAGATAGTCGAGTCGAATTTGTGAAATTAGGCAGTTAACCCGTTCAGCGCCGAATTGTTTAAAGTAGACTCTTCCATGTTCAAACTCGGACGACTCTATTTTTATGTTATAGGATTTTTGGAATATTTGTATAACTCACAGCCAAACAATGCAGATTTCAGGTGAGACAGCTCGTTACGAGCTGACTCACCTGAATCTGTATTGTTTGCAAAAAGCTCAATATTGCCTGTGGCGCTGAAAGAGTCAAAGAGATAAACAAAAGTAGATATTATCTGATCGCAAATATCTAAAGGTCGAATGATGTCAGACCTTATTAGAAAGGTGTTTCACTAAGGTGACACATACCTCCATGTCCCGTTACACACGCAAATATAATCCATGAAATAGCAATTCCCCAGGCTGTTCTGTGAAGTGTGACGTAGGCTACGGATTCGTTAACAGTCAGATAATGTTTCCCGTCATCCGGATAAACACCGTATATGATAAGAACAATGATGGTGAAACAACACAGCCAGCCCAACAGGTTCCATGTCTGAAAATTGTGATACATAAACACCATATATAATAAGAACAATGGTGGCGAAGCAACGCAGCCAGTCCAACAAGTCAATGTTTAAGAATTGTGACACAAAACACAGTATACAATAAGACGAGGGCTTGGCGTGAAACGGTTGTAACTAAAAACCTATTTTGAAAACCCTGGTTTAGGGGCAATTTTGACCCCTTTGTAAACAATGCAAATTTAGGTGCCATTGCTCAGAACGAGCATTGGCACCTAAATTTCCATTGTTTACTAAGAAAAATGATTTAACGCTTATAAAGACTTTATGGCGAGGTGATTAACCTTGGTAAAAAAAATACCAATTTTAGTTACAACCGTTTCACGCCAAGCCCTCGAAGAATAATGGGCGACAAACATCACTGCCAGCGCCTCAGGTTCCATGTCTAAATAGTGTGATACGTAATCATCGTATATAACAAGAATAATGAATGACAATTAACACAGCCAGCCCAACATATTCCGTGTCGGAAAAGTGTGATACGTAATCATCGTATATAACAAGAATAATGAGTGACAATTAACACAGCCAGCCCACCATGTTCCATGTGTGAAAAGTGTGATACATAAACGCAGTATATTATAAGAATAATGGTTGACAAAAAACACATATTCTGTGTCTGAAAAGTGTTAAACATTATCACCGTATATAATATTTAAAAAATGGTGGACAATTAACACAGCCATTCCAACAGATTCCAGGCCTTATAATTGTGATACATAATCACCGTATATAATGTAAACAATGGTGGACAAACAACAATGCCAGCCCCAAAAGTTCCATGTCTGAAAAGTGTGATACATAAACATCATATATAACGAGATAGTCGTGGACAAACAACACAGACGGTCCAACAGGTTCCATCTCTAAACAATGTCATATATATATTCACCGTAGTTAACAAAAGAAATTATGGCGAAACAACACATCCAGCAAATTTAATTTTAAGATCTTAATGACCTTCAACGTTTTAAAATAATTATTGTTTTGATCATTGTTATCTATGTTTAGGTCATAATAACAACATATATATTTCATTAAAGTCAACACCAGTGATCCTGTTTTGACTCCACAAATGAAATCATAAATAAATTTGACCCGATCGTCTCAGTCGAACAAACGAAGGATATACTATAGCTTTATGGGTAACTCCAGATTATTTGATGCGCAACCCTTGGTTATCATCGGTCACGTGACATTGTAACGCGTATAACTACAACGTCTCGGACAATCAGTTACTTCCCCAAAACAGAGGAATCCAAATTATCATAATTAAAAGTACAATAATAAGACACGCTTACGAAAATATTTGTAGGAACACCTTAAGCAGCGAGTAGATTTATATGGTTAAATACAAGAGAAAGTTGATGCAAGGCATCAATGTCGCCGGAAAAGAAAGCATTGATTTATGTTTTAACACACATGTATTCTTGACTTGCATTAGTCTAAACATACACATAATGTTTTCATTAAGGACTAATTCCAAAAAAAATGAAATTCCACATACAAATTTCAGGATTTCTTTTGGTCAGAAATTTGGATTTTTTTGTATTTGTCAATAAAACCACAACAGTTTGGGATTTAAATTTACATGCAATAAAAAGCTATTTAACCCTTTCCTTGTCTGAAGCAACAATGAAAACCTTTAAACGTTTAAAACATTGAGAAAACAGTTAAATTGCTAGAGACATGAACTTCCTCCATTTTAATAATAATTATAATAAGTATTTCACAGATGTTAAAATGTATCCTCATATGTTTAAAAAGTAGACCACACTTATGAAACAACATATCAGCTAAATTGTTTATTTAAATCATTGATGCATACAATATATGAATGGCGCAAGAGAATGCCAGTTGCGTCCCATAAATTACTATTTAAAAGATGGCAAGTACGAAATTAATTGGGTGCGAGATTTTCTTTATTTCTAATATTATTGTTTATCAGAGTTTGTTCTTTTCTTAATTTGTTTCAAACCAAATAAACATTTAATATCACATATATTTAATCATTTAAATGTGTAATATTAGCTATCTATCTGTAATATTAGGTGTTTGAGAATTCTTTCGAAATCCTGACCTCGTGTCAAGATCGAGTCATTGTGACAGCGATGAAAGTGAATAAAAAATCAGGCAAAGCTTTTTACTTCCGATTACTTCCCTTTATACTTTGGCAATATGAAACAAGGTCACGAACTGAGAAAAAGGCGTTTTGAAAATCGATGTTAAAGGTCACTATATTTAGCTTAGAAACAGTTCATATTATAGATATACATGGATTAACATTATTAAATGAATTCTACACAAATCAAGACATCTCTTTGAACAGGAAAATAACATTCAGTAAGTTAAAATTGCTATTAAAAGGAGAATTCGACGTGATTTTTATCTCGATCTTGACACATAACAGTCTGCAGCAAGTCTAGCAGGGACGCTTTTGTCTTCGTAAATAAGACATAAAATATAAATGCGAGTCAAAATAAAAGAAACTGCAAATACTTAAAACATCGGATTATTTATTTCATTTTAGATGTGTCATAACTAAGTGTTTTTAAACAAACACAATTGTAATATGTTTAAGACATTTAAATTTGTTTGTTCTAATAATAACTCTCCTCCCATGTCTTTTCCGAAAAGATATTAAAAATATAAGTCGCGGGCTTCTGCCCGGCGACTAATAATAATATACGTTTGTAATATATATATTGGGAATGGATATACATGTGTATTTATCATTTTCTCCCAAATTTGTCATTCTTCAAAACTATACGGCAACATTTTCAAATAGTACCCTTGTATTCCGTGTTTATTCAACATAGACCTCTTACTTTCTTGGTAAATGTATTTGGTTTCAATTGATAAAACGTCATATTTACCCTTTTCATTTTAAACGTATCTTTATACCGATACAAAAGGTATCCTGTTAGAAGACCAATTATGTAAGGACCCATTCTTGTGTGGGCGGGTAAATAGAGTAATTCCTGATAATCTCGGTCTTTCCTGTCAAAGAAAAACAGGCAATACATCATTGAATATCATGTGAAATGCTTGTTTAGTTGACTGTTGTTTATTTCACATACATGTATATTCTTACACTTTTAAAATATATACAATGTATACGCCTTTTTTAATGTTTGGTTGCCAAAGCAACCCATAAATGAGTGTACTTACATGCCAATGAACAGTGATATTGAGTGATTGATTGTTGGGAGTTGAAAGCCGCTTTCAACAAATTTTCAACTACATCACGGCATTTCCTTGGTAACTTGCCAGTACTACTGGATCATTTAATTCCTACACAAGCTAGCAAGTCGTAAGGATAATACCGCAACCCTGAGCGCCAAGGAGAGCAGCCATCACTACTATTTAAAATGTCTTTGGTAAAACCCGAACGGGATCGAACCCGCGAACTCCTGCACCCGAGGCGGAAGCTCAACCACAACACCACCGAGGCGGCCACGACCAAAATCAAAGCTGATCCGATCGCCCTTCTCAAGATTTCGCTATGGTCATTTTGTTGCAAAAGCACCCTTTATTTGAGCGTATACATTTACCATATAAAAGTAATATTCAATTGCATGTATGATTAAAAATAACATTGTCATGTTCGTGTAATTCCTTCTATACTTGATAAAATCGTTATGTTAGGTACGTGTACTTGTTTCAGGTATCCAACTTACAAAAATAAAAGAAGAAAACAGTCAGTATTAATACATACGGTTGGGGTCCAATGAAGCCACCGTACAGAGCTGTGTATTCATGCTGTTTGGAAATGACGGCTCGAGCGACTGTTGTGGCAATAAGGAATACAGATGCAACAGCACCGCCTATATAAACGTTACTGAAACATAAACGTTACTGAAACATAAACGTTACTGAAACACAAACGTTACTGAAACATAAACGAGACACGTCTAGCGATATCACTGACATCATTTTAAGTTACATTGGCATAAAAACTACTTTTACTAGTGCAGCAACACTGTATAGATATGCATTAAGACCTCCCAATGAGGACACGAGTGATTGTTGTTGTAATAAGGAATGCAGGTACACCAGCATCGCATATATTGACGTTACTGAAACATAAATAGTGGAGACCTAATATGAACCATGTGGCATCAAAGGCGTCTGAATATTCATTTGCAATAAAAATGTACTAACTATAGCACAGTGTCTGTCATGTTCTTAAATAACACCGTGCTTCTATATGTATATATGAATTACTTTATTATAGTAATGACAAAATATTGATATTTCAAAAACATAACACTCTGCTATTTTTTTAGTGTTATTTATTACAATATAGATTCGAGCCTCTGGTGGTGTCATATGCGTACACTAAAGACACATTCGGCTCTGTGAAGAAGCATACTTTTGCAAGAGCCTTCATTCTCAGCTTACATGCACTATAGTCGATTCTGATTCGATTAAATACTTTTCGTGGTCATGACGCACTACGTGAATTATTTGAAGACGTCATTACAACCTTTACAGACTCCCAATCAAACTTCACACGATTAATGGCTGATGTATTTGGTATGACCTGGCTGGGGATCGAACTCGCGCCCGCGCGCACCCGAGGTGGACGCTCAACTATAAGGCCTTCGCTGACATTTCAATGACGTGACTGCGACAGTTGGTTGGATGTATACGTGCGATGGAAGAGCATCGATTTGCGAAAGCCTACCGTAAGTCATTTGGACCGGTGTAGATCCAGATCAAAACATGCAATGTTCGCCAAATAGTTATTGAAGGTTTCAAGACATTTCTGTCTGATTACCTAGCGCGAATGCACAGGCAGTTATGTTGTCACACCTGTAATAATTAAGTCAAAGTGGTCGTCTTTCTTTAAATAGGTGTTGATAATGTTCATGAAAATAAAATGATACTTACTAAAATAAAGGCACGATGATGAGTGGGGAGAGGATATAGAATTGCATGTCGTTGGCTAAATACCAGGACCATGTAAAACACTGCAAAAATAGCAAACAAGTTATTTGGTATTGGCCACTGGTATTAGAGAAACAAACTGATATAAAAGTAAATAGTGAGGGGGAAAACAGCTTTTACGGTTAATTAAAATAAAAAAAAAAAGAAAGAAAAGTATTTTTTGATAACGCTGGGATCGAATTAATATCACTAAGACATCGCTAAAACATAAGCTTTTATTTTAGTTAATTGTACACTACTATCAATATTCTTTTTAAAAGTTGCTTATTGACGAAAAATCCGATTTGTTCTCTTATATACTGGTATCCGATTTGAAATAATTTGGAACAAGCGAATTGGGTAAATGTCTTCCTAAGACGGTTTCGCTGCCCCCACGATATGTTGTTGCATTGTGCAGCCATGTTTGTACTTTCACGATCTTGGATATTGTTTTGTGAGGACAAAAGAGTAATGACACCTCTTTTTTAACACATAAGGCTACAGACCAAACCACGACATGACCATATAAAATTGAAAGGGTCGCGTGCATTACCTCTCTTTTGATACGTCGTCTTCCATTATAAGGTATTAATCTTGTGTTATACATGTTTCGCCATCAACAATGTATAATTACTGTATTATTCTCATGTAAATCATCGAATTGATTCTGAGTATTAAAGAATTAGAAATTTGAAATGAACTGTTTTAATTCAATTATGTATTATTGAAATGTAGAAATGACTTTTCCCGTGTCAAATAACAAATATATGTGAACTTAAACATGATCAAATATATTAAATTTAGCATCATGAAATGTGCATATTTGGTGTATTGTTTCGACATGCGTAGTTCAATTTGAATGAAAGGAAATTAAAAACGTTTAAATGATTAGGCGGCCTACAAGATATTCGTGAGCAGATAATAAACCAGGGAAAGACAACCAAAGACATAGTAGCACGTCAAATATTAATAGAAATATTTGATAACAGTTGATTTAACATTTTAATTCATTTTCTCGTCTTCAGTGAAGCATTTGTAAACGAGCTCTTTTCTTTATTCAAACTAATTTAGAAAGCCAAGTTTTTGCGTCAGTCTATTGACTTAAAGACATACCGTTTATGGTCAAGCATCGTACATGTCTTTTAAAATGTAGAACGTCTTTGTTAATATCTATAGGAATCATTTACCAAACAGAAACACCAGTATTTAAAACCTCAATTAACTCACAAAGCAATGAAAATAGGATAAATAATTCACTTCGATGTTATGAAAATCAACATACGTTAAACGGCGGTTGAACATTTCATAATTAAAATGCTTGCCACAGTTTAAATATTTAACATAGAATCCTGGAATATTCACATGTAAATAAAGGACTTCAAATAGTTATGAGGTTCATTAAATACGAGTGTCTTCATAACGTCAACACAATAACTATCCACGTATGACAGTATTTACTGAACCATATAGTCCATTAAAGATTTGTTTGAATGTTGTTTCACCCCGTTTTCAACAAATATTAGTTTAGATATATGAGCCGTCCCGCGATAAAAACCAACATTGTGATGAGGGTGCGTAAAGTATCGACCCGGATCAGCCTAAGCATGCCGCGGATGCTAACACGGACAGACACTTTTCGCCTCCTGTGGATTTTGTTTCAGGAATCATTGTTCTATACCTCTATCCCCCTGAGACGGAATGTATCGGCCCGGAACAGTCTGCGCGGACTGCGCAGGCTGAACTGGGTCGATACATTACGTAGATGCCATAATGTTGGTTTTCTCGCGGGACGGCTCAATTATCACGAAATGTCCGACACGTTCCGCCGGTTGGTTTATCCTTAAACCAGCGTAACGGCAATAATGTATTCCCCATAATTTGAGCGCCAAGAGAGGAAGTCATCAATACTAGTTTCGAAGTCTTTGAAATGATTTAACTGGGAATCGAACCCAAACCCTCCCGTTCTCGAGACAGACACGCTATCCTCTGCATCGCCGCGACTGAACTTCCTTTAAGATATGTTTGGAAACAATACAACACATACGAATCTTTAACGATGACAAGAAAGGAATACCAATATCTTGGTACCGTATTTGACCTACGGAATTTTAATCCGTCGTATTTGATTTGCGCATAACAACCTGTTTGTATTTTCACCGGAAAATGTGTAGGTATATATCGTAAATGTGCAGATGTGCAGATATATCTAGCGATGTATTATTTTCCAATTACTCACGAAACTTCTACTAAAAGAGTAGTCAATAGGATCAGATCGTATGGCTAAACATGTATTCGTCCCAATTTCGCTAATTTATGGCTATATACACAGGTGCCAGTCTCGTTTAAAATCTAAAAATAGCATTAGACTATATATTGTCAATATATAGTCAACTGCTATTTTTAGATTTTAGAAGAGACTGGCACCTGTGGCTATATACTGGGACACGGCTGACACATAACCAAACATACGGACCCCGTGATCCAGCTCAACGTAGTTGTTGATATACAGCAGATTTGTCCACCATGAAATGGCGCAGTCATCCCCTTCTTTGTCCAGTTGGGGCCATTTTGGTCCATCGCCGACATGCTTGATTATGGTAGTAGTAACCATTAGGCACAACATGTAGACTGGGGTCAGTCTAAGATAAACCAAAATCAAAATACATGTATTATCATCATCATCACAGTATGATTTCATTTCGCCACTCCATTTTTCGTCAATCAGGCAATTAGTAAGATTTGTATGTCTAAGTAACAAATAATGCAGACATCAGGAGAGACAGCTCGTTACTAGCTATCTCACCTAAATCTGCATTGTTTGCAAAAGCCCTTAAAAATTGTATATATAACGCCGTTATCGTGATTTTATCTGATGCTATATATTTATCGCTATATAAACTTTCCCTTACATAATTCAATCAGCTGTCACTGAATAAGTCGCATCACAGTGACAGTTCTGTCACTGAATAAGTCACAACACAGTGACAGTTCTCGAATTGAATAAGTCACATCACAGTGACAGTTCTGTCACTGAATAAGTCACAACACAGTGACAGTTCTGAAATTGAATAATTCACATCACAGTGACAGTTCTGTCACTGAATAATTCACATCACAGTGACAGTTCTGTCACTGAATAAGTCACAACACAGTGACAGTTCTGTCACTGAATAAGTCACAACACAGTGACAGTTCTGTCACTGAATAAGTCACAACAAAGTGACAGTTCTGTCACTGAATAAGTCATATTACAGTCAGTTCAATAAATGCGAAGTAGTGCATACACAGAAACTTTCCCACATACAACAAATCTGCGGCAAATCAACATTATCAACCGCTCAAAAATAGAAAAAAAGAAAAATAACAAAATGGAGTTAAGGTTTGATAGCTGAATATGTAATAAATAATGATCAAAGATAGCTGAATATGTAATAAATAATGAACAAAGAACATGTAATTAACTTCACATCTTATTAAGTAATGAATAAGGAATAATGAGTGATGAGTAAAATATAATAATGGACTACCCAGAAGTATGCTGAGCTAGGGAAGGTTTTCTTTTAAATCTGTGACATGCCATTGCCATAAAATAACTTCTTAAAAAAAGAAAACCTTCATGTGTTAGTGTCAGAATAGAAAACCCAAACAAACCTCCAATATCGGTGAAAATAAAACATAAACCAGTTCATTTTCTTCGCTCCTCCTCGCTTTGACATCTCTCTAAGGGTCAAATACGCCACCAACAGACCGCTACAAGAGACAGAAAATTAAACGGTGCTCCGACCTCGGTGTAATAATTACACGTGGATCCGACAGCACAATCATACAGTGCGATCCAAATGAACATTATTTGTTAGAAGTTTCCTGATACCTTCTGTGCCTTATCAGCGAATAGTGCAGAGCCATATCAAACTACGGTTGGTCCGATCTGCATTGTTCTTAATACCCAAATAAGCCCTTCCACGAGAAAACCAACATTATGGACTCTGCGTAATATATCGACCCAGAACATCCTGCGCAGTCCGCGCAGGCTAATCCGGGCCGACACATTCCGTCTCAGGTGGAACGAAGTATAGAGTAATGATTCCTGAAACAGAAAACCCACAGGAGGCGAAAAGTGTCTGTCCAGGTTAGTTTGTGCGGCATGCTTACGCTGATTCGGGTCAATAGTTTACGCAGAGTCCACAATGTTGGTTTTCACGTGGAACGGCTCAAATATTGCTGTTCACAGAGCGCTGTCAATTATCCTCTTAGCATAAATACAAAATAATTTAAAACCATGTTAATTGTAATAATAAGAAATAGATAAACGGCGATCAATATGAGAAAACACTAAGAAATGGAACACGCGCATATTATTTGACTTGAATATCAGAAAGGCTCTATGTGTTTACCAAAGGCTAATCGGCCATCTCCATCCAGCTTCAGTTTCTATAAATAGAATATGAAGGCTGAGAATACGCCACATCACTGGAAATTACGCGAGGCTCCCAAGAGGTTTATAAGTTTCAATTGACGATAAATAACTGAAAACTTACCATGTTTCAAAAATAATTAATATTTTGCTCTTAAATATTATATTTCATACGTTTTCACTGATTTTTTTCACTGAAATTTATTTCTTAAGGAAATCAGTTTAAAGTTAGTATGCAGAACATTTCATTTTAAAACTTCATCTTATTAGTGCCTCGCGTAGGATCGCCAACAACTGAACTATGAACCAATCAAAACGATTCATTTATTATTTCTTCGACATTATTCATTAAATACAACATTTGATTGGTCTTCAATCTAGATCATTTGTTTAACATCTAGGTCAAAACTGAGGTTAAACAGCTATCGCCGAATAATCCTTTCTGTACTATATACGATATGTTGAGCAACTAACGAACAGTGTAAACAATGTTCTTTCTACATCATTCGCTACTCAACTTTTATATTTTCTCGGAACGACACTACACGGATTTTAAAGACAAAATAAATAAACAATACATGAATTTTGCAGGATTAAAGTTCGAAAATGTATAATTGACATATTTTGCTACAACAAATCTTCGAAAGAATGCGTTGTAAACTTGTGTCAACATGAACAAGTCAACAGCGTTATCAGACTCTCTCTTGGTTAGGTCAAAGGGAAGCAATTCGGATTTGCGCGGGCCCCGAAGACAATTTTGTGGAGAGAATTTCAGTTGAATCCATAAGACTGAAGTTGTCTGCCATTGGACAACTATAATGGTTTTGTTGAAAGTTGAAAGTGTTTTTAATAAAGTTGAATTCCCTCTGACTGATTTGTAAACAAAACATTGTTTTCTCTTAGCTATATTGAGAACTAAAATATCACATACTTTACATGTATATGGCAATGATTTGCTCAAAGGTCAGGACGAGGACAATATTGTAGAGTTATACCTCATTGTAAAGAAGGTGTCGACGGAGACTGTAGCACTGTAGACGGCGTAGAATGTCCACTGCCAAGCCTTCTTCTGGAACCAGTAAGGTATCGCATTCTTTACTAAAATATATTTTTTAACAAAAGCATGAATGAACGTACATTGTAATGTAAATATATAAGATTGAGACACACACTTAGAGAAGTTCATGTGTTAGTTACAAGTTCTACTGGTCCATTTATCCTGACACCAGCCAGTCAGGCGTAATGCTAAATACCGAAACCCTGAGCGCCAAGGAGGGCAGCCATTACTACCAATTTTAAAGTCTTCGGTGAGACCCGACCGGGGGTCGATCCCGCGACCTCCCGCACCCGAGGCAGTCGACTATACAGGTAGGTAAATGTATGTAATTGCATCGTAATTGAATACATCTTTTGGTGTAGTATATGTAGGAGGACCTTTTAGAATTGACTCACCGAAATACAAATGTTTATTCCTCAGATACGACTTCCTGTAAATTCAAAACAAAATGGGAAAAACCGACATGCCTTTGCTGATATCAGCGAATAGAAATAATATGAGCCGTTCCATAAGAAAACCAATAGTATGGACTCTGCGTAATGTATCGATCCAGATCAGCCTGTGCAGTCCGCGAAGGCAAATCCGGGCCGACACATTCCGTCTCAGGGGGATAGAGTTATAGATTAATACTTCCTGAAACAGAAAAGTGTCTGTCCGGGTTAGCCTTCGCGGCATGCTTAGGCAAATCCGGGCCGACACATTCCGTCTCAGGGGGATAGAGTTATAGATTAATACTTCCTGAAACAGAAAAGTGTCTGTCCGGGTTAGCCTTCGCGGCATGCTTAGGCTCATCCGGGTCGATACTTTACACAGAGTCACTAATGTTAGTTTTCTCGTGGAACGGCTCATATATACTTCATAATATAGATATATGTGGATTTGTTTTAACTCTTTCAGCGCCAAAGGCAATATAGAGCTTTTTGCAAACAAAACTGATTCAGGTGAGTCAGCTCGTAACGAGCTGCCTCACCTAAAATCAGCATTGTTTACCTTATAGTTATCCTATTATTCAAAACTCTTATTAGTCGCCGGGCAGAAGCCCGCGACTTCTATTTTTAATAGGTTTTCGGAAATCACATGGGAGGGGGGGTTATTATTAGATTATTTTTTTTTAAATGTCTTGAACATATTACAATTGCGTTTGTTTAAAAACACTAAGTTATGACACATTTAAAATGAAATAAATATTCCGATGTTTTAAGTATGTGCAGTTTCTTTATTCTGACTTGCATTTACGTTTTTGTGTTTTATTTACGAAGACAAAACAGTCCCTATTAGCTAGACTGCGATACTTTATTTTCATAAACTATGTAATCAAAAGGCGATAACTACAAACCTTTACGTCGCACAGTCTAATTTTTTTTTACATACGCGCAACTGCTTGCAAAAGACTATCGATATGAAAATCACTTCGAATTCTCCTTTTAATAGATAAGTATCAACATAAACTGGTAACAGAAACAAAAATAAGAACTATTTTGTGAAAATATGTCTCAAATATAAGCCTGTTTATCGGTCGTGAACGTCGAAACGCCTTTTCCTCAGTTCGTGACCTAGTTTCATATTGCCAAAATGTAAACAAAGCGAAGTAACCGGAAGTAAAATGTAAACTTAGAAAAGTGACTTGTTTATGCAGACAAAAAATGTCGCACGACGAATTGATTTCTTAAACGTCACGAAACGAGTGCATGGGTCGAATGTAGGAGAAAGAAAGATAATATAGAAATGCTTTTTTTCACTCGAATGCAGTGGAATAAAACATGCACTAAAGCTTTGCCTGATTTTTTATTCACTTTCTTCGATGTCTGACACTACCCCTCGATTTGACACACGAGGGTCAACATTTCGAAAGAATGCTCAAACACCTTATAACAGATAGATAGCTAATATTACACACTTGAATGATTAAACATATGTGATATTAAATGTTTATTTGGCTTGAAACAAATTAAGAGAAGAACAAACTCTGATAAACAATATATTTAGAAATAAAGAAAATCTGCTCTTTCGCACCCAATTAATTTCATACTTGCCACCTATTAAATAGTAATGGGACTCGCAATTGGCATTTCTCTTGCGCCAAACATATATTGTATGCATCAACGATTTAGATAAACAATTTAGCTTATATGTTGTTTCAAGTGTTGTCTACTTTTTAAACATATGAGGATAAATTTTAACATCTGTGAAATATTTATTATAATTATTATTAAATAGGAGGAAGTTCATGTCTTCAGCAATTTAACCGTTTTCTCAATGTTTTAAGCGTTTAAAGGTTTTCATTGTTGCTTCAGACATGGAAAGGGTTTATTAGCTTGTTATTGCATGTAAATTTAAATCCCAAAATGTATTAATTTGTTGTGGTTTTATTGACAAATACAAAACATCAAAAATCCTGACCAAAAGAAATCCTGAAATTTGTAGTTTTATGTGGAATTTCAAAAATCCTGGAATTAGTCCTTATGAAAACATAATGTGTATGTTTAGACTAATGAAAGTCAAGAATACATGTGTGTTAAAAAATAAATCAATGCAGTCTTTTCCGGCGACATTGATGCCTTGCATCAACTTTCTCTTGTAACATATGAAATAGAGTCACCCGACTTTGAACATGGACGAGTCTACTTGAAACAATTCGGCGCTGAAAGAGTTAATGTGAACCGGACAAGTAATTTAATTACCTTCGAATTTGGTCGAATGTCCTAGAATGACCCACGTCATGCTTAAGAACCGTATTCCATTGATACAAGACAGAGATCCCCTTGGTTGGTTGGTACTCAGTAATTTAAGACCGTTGGTGTACACAGAAAACGAAAGGAAAATCTTCTCTAATGTACCTGAAATATAACAACATATCTTAATTACACGCACGAAGAAAAATCATTAATGATGTTGTAACGGGAACGGGGTATATGTATAAATATCACTTCTACAGCCTTGCTGTGAAAGCCGGCTATTATAGCGACGTTGGTAGAGTGGTTGACCTCTTTAAGGCAACATTCATCGCGGTTATATGAGTGTCTGGATTGGTGACCCGCGATGGATTAACTCCGGTACACGTTACACTGTATTATATGTCAGTTATACTTGATTACACGCACAGCTCTATTTAATATATTAAAGCTGTATTATATGTCATTGTGACTGAATTACACAACATTTTCCGATGGTAACCTTTCGTTCAAACACGACTATCATAATACTGTCATAATCTCATAGAACCAAATTGAATAATACCAATTGAAATTCTACAACAAATAGCTTTGGAAAATAGGATGTGTCTTTAATTTGAACAACCAATCAGTTGTACCGATTACGGAAATATTTTCGCTGGTGGAATTACGCCAAATACATCCGCGGTCATGCTGATCTACAAATAGTCCCTAAAAAAACATTTGTTTGCATAGAAATGAGTGTATACCATCACCAGAATGCATTGAATATAAGACATTGAGTTTAAACTCATTGTAAATGTGTATAGGATGCACTGGAAATGATTTAGTTGATCACTTTTAGTATCTTGACCTTGTTTGAAAGTGAAAGTAGAGAATGCTAAACACCGGTTTTGTCCGGCCCGATTTGGTCCAAAATGACAGTAACCATTTTCGCCTGGTGAATTCTTTCTTACATAATACATGTTCCTCCGACCATTTCGGTGTTACAGAATGTGATTTTGTCTTTTGTATTGCTCATTCTAAATGTTTTGTCTGTCTATACTTACTATGTTGCTCCGACGGCTTTTGTGTAACAGTTTGTGGTTTTGTATTGTGTAGCTCTAAGTCTCCATTCGTAGTCGTCTTAATATCTAGGTCACCAGTACCTGTTCCACCATTAATAACACTAACATCGACCTTAATCTCTGCGTCTTTCAGATCACCGTTAATGTGTGTATCTGTAACGTGTTTGCCTTCTTCGATCGCCGGCTTCGTTTTCAACCTCAGACAAATATCATAGAGGGTCCCGATGACAACAAAAGCCCCAATTATCGACAGAATGACGCTGTAAATTGACAAAACGTTTTTTAAACCGAGTCTAGCAAGTTGGCTTACTTTCACTGCTGAATTTCACAAAGTCGAGTCTTCTATGATGAGTATTGGACCACACCATTTTTTTTCAACCAGAAAAGTTGGTAAAATTTAATGTCTTAGTGGCAAACAATTCAAATTTTAAGAGAGACAGCTCGTTGCTAGCTGTTTCAACTGGATCTGTATTGTTTGCAAAATTCTTAAGTTGCATTTGGTAGCTAAAGGGGTAATGCATCTGCGCACCTTGGATTAATCAGACGAATCTTTAACCCTTTCCCTCATACCACACATCTGCAGCAGACGACTTTGAACATATTTTGTCAAAAAATAGAAAATCTCTATAACTGAATGGATAACCTATGACTAAATGTGGAAAACATTGTGTCAAAATGGGAAATTGCTCGTTTTGAGCAATTTCTTTTTTTGTCACTATGTTTTCAAAAAGCCGTCTGCTGCAGAGGCGTCAGAAAGCGTCTATATGAGGGAAAGGGTTAACCTCGCAGAGTCTTCACTGACTGCATAAACGTTAATGCATATTCTTAAAAACAAATACGAAGTGAAGACTCAATAGTTGAACGACAGTGTAACTTTTGATAACGCCAAACTAAATAAGACCCAAAATCGCTAGAAGCTATTTCTTCATATACTTCAAGAGTTTAAAAAATGTTCGACTTTAAACATCGACCGAGTTCTATTGCACTTGGATATATGATAAAAAAAAACCGTTATAGATAACAGAAGCATTTACAAGTATCACTGGTACATTTATCCTAACACCAGCGATTCAGTCGTAATGAAAACTACACAACCCTGAACGCCAGGGAGGGAAAGCCATTACTACCATTGTATGTCTTTGATCCCTTGGTAAGCAAACCATCACTTACTAGGCTAGGACATGTGTCTTACCAATGGGCATTCAACCGTTATGGCAGCGAGCGGAAATTTTGATCTTCGATACCAGGTTCCAAACCCCCACACTTTACCCTCTTCCATGTCAGATCCACAATACTTGAAAATGTGTGGACGTAAAACAGAAGGATCTCATTTAGAGGATTTTTATTAAAGAACAGGTCGTGCCTTTGAGCAGTGAAGGCTGCGGTTAACCAGTACAAAAGCACAACATAGCACGCCTAGCTCTTCTCTGTTCGAATGTACACGCTAGATCTGTTCTTGAATGCATTGCTTACCATACGGAAAATGAGGACTCGTCTTAGCTTTTTCTCTATGCGTGATGATACGAACTATGGTCCTCCTCTTATTATTATAATGAGTGAGTTTTCAAGGTAATATTAATATTGAACCAGATCTGTCGGTGAATTACACGCTTATTAATAACTAACTGCTTCAGTAGTGTAAAGTCTAAGTTCAAAGGGAGATAATTCAAGAGCGGCCTGTTTTAAATCATTAAGTCATGATTATCGTGCAATCTAAGTAAAATACTTTTTAAAAATCAAATAGGAGTTCGCTCCAAAAAGTTCATATGTAACTCAGACAGACTAACACATCACTCGTCAGACATATCCACGAGGTGATTTCATTATACCAACGACAAGCTTTGTTTGTCGAGATATAATAACATTCATGTATTTAAAAATAATTACATTGCTACGATCGTCTTTGTTTCAACCTCCATACCGTCGTGACATTGGGCGTCGGGTTCGTACTCCGATGAGGTATTAAACACGTATTTGGCAACTGGAAATAAAATACAGATAAATCTAACAATTCGATATTCGAATACATCATTTAACTATATACATGGAACCTATCTATCTTTGGAAAACAGAATAAAGGATTTGCTGTTGCTGTGTTTTCTTTATATCTTATTGTATGCATCATTAATCACGCATTTGGCAACTGGAAAAAAACAAAATTCGATTCGAATACATCATTTAACTCGAACCAATACATGGAACCTATCTATCTTTGGAAAACAGAACAAAGCTTTTGCTGTGCTGGTCTTCTTATATATCTTATTGTATGCATCATTAATCACGTATTTGACAACTGGAAAAAACAAAATGGATAATATTAACATGAATGTCTCTGGAGCCTCATGACATTGCAGCTTAGATTCATACGTACTTGTGTGTTTTTTCAAAGCAGTGTAAGACAAATATCGATGCTTGTTTAGGCTAATAGAAAAATACAAGCAGTGACTGGTAGTGTTTTACTCTAGGTCGGCTCATTTTTATTTGCATTTCAATGTACAGTTTCACACGATGGGGTCAAATACAAAACTTGAGAAACGGTATTTCAAAGTTATTCTTATCTTTACCTTTTGAAAAATAATGTAGCAATCAAACATAGTAAGCAAAGCGTTAATAGGTTACGTGTAAAGTTGGTTACTTAATTAAACCCTTTCCCTCATATATATTGACTGCTAAGCTTCCGTCTTACTGGCTTATGTCTGCTAATAGTATACATCTATTATGTGCTAAGCTTCCTTCTCACTGGCTAATTTCTGTTAGATTGACTTTTAAACTCCAGGTTCATGACAAGACGAGATTTAAAACAGTTGAAGGATGATTATGATGCCACACTTTTCAAACATCAACCACTTTAATTGAACAACCATTTAAGGTCGAAACTAACCAACCAAACATGAATTTGATTCCTGTCTATACTATCTAGTCATATTTCTATCAAGTTGTTTTGTAATGATTAACCCTTTCCCTCATCCGACAATTCTGCAGCAGACGACTTTGAACTTATTTTGTCAAAACAGAGAAAATCTCCATAATTGAATGGATAACCTATGACAAAAAGTGGAAAACATTGTGGCAAAATGAGAAATTGCACGTTTTGTGCAATTTCTTCTTTTGTCATTATGTTTTCAAAAAGCCGTCTGCTGCAGAGGCGTCAGAAAGCGTCTATATGAGGGAAAGGGTTAAAGCGTGAGAAACTGAGCTTACCTAGGTAGTCGTTTCAGGCAACAGGTTTATGTTATTCTTTAATATTCTCTATTACTTTAATCTAGACATTAAGGAAATATATATAGCTTTCTTAAATCTAAGTACATGTACTTCTTGATATGTATTGTCCCTTACCGAATGTCATCATGTTCTTCATGTCATCTGTATTACATGCGTCTGATATGCATACACCAACTTTGATATTAGCCATATATGGTGCTAACTGAAATGAACGGAAAAGGTACAAAATGAGTCATGAAGTAGCTAAAACATTTATTGTAACATGGGTATATACACATCTGACACATTGTTTGTGACATTTGTATATACAAATCTAAAGCATTAATCGTGACATGTGTAGATACACATCTAAAACAGTAATTCTGACATGTGTAGATACACATCTAAAACATTCATCGTGACATGTGTAGATACACATCTAAAACATACGGTGTGGCATGTGTAGATACACTTCTAAAACGTTCATTGTGACATGTGTAAATACAAATCTAAAACATTTATTGTGACATGTGCGGATACACATCTAAACTTTTATTGTGGCATGTGTAAACACTTATCTAAAACATTTATTGTGACATGTGTAGATACACATCTAAATTATTCATTGTGACATGTGTAGATACACATATGAAACATTCATTGTGACATGTGTATATACACATCTAAAATATTTAGTGTGACATGTGTAGATACACATCTAAAATATTTAGTGTGACATGTGTAGATACGCATCTAAGATATTTAGTGAGACATGTGTAGATACACATCAAAAATATTAAATGTGACATGTGTAGATACACTTCTAAAACAGTTATTGTGACATGTGTAGATACACATTTAAGGTATTTAGTTGACATGTTTAGATACACATCTAAAACAGTTATTGTGACTGTTGTAGATATATATCTAAAACATTCAATGTGACATGTCAAGATACACATCTAAAACAGTAATTCTGACATGTCAAGATACACATCTAAACCATTTATTGTGACATGTGTAGATACACATCTAAAACATACGGTGTGGCATGTGTAGATACACTTCTAAAACGTTCATTGTGACATGTGTAAATACAAATCTAAAACATTTATTGTGACATGTGCGGATACACATCTAAACTTTTATTGTGGCATGTGTAAACACTTATCTAAAACATTTATTGTGACATGTGTAGATACACATCTAAATTATTCATTGTGACATGTGTAGATACACATATGAAACATTCATTGTGACATGTGTATATACACATCTAAAATATTTAGTGTGACATGTGTAGATACACATCTAAAATATTTAGTGTGACATGTGTAGATACGCATCTAAGATATTTAGTGAGACATGTGTAGATACACATCAAAAATATTAAATGTGACATGTGTAGATACACTTCTAAAACAGTTATTGTGACATGTGTAGATACACATTTAAGGTATTTAGTTGACATGTTTAGATACACATCTAAAACAGTTATTGTGACTGTTGTAGATATATATCTAAAACATTCAATGTGACATGTCAAGATACACATCTAAAACATTCAATGTGACATGTCAAGATACACATCTAAACCATTTATTGTGACATGTGTAGATACACATATAACACTTTGTTGTGACATGTGTAGATACACATCTAAAATACTTAGTGTTACATTTGTAGATACACATCTAAAATATTTAGTGTGACATTTGTAGATACACATTTAAAACATTCATTATTACATGTGTAGATACACATCTGACACATTTATTGTGACATTTGTAGAAAGACATCTTAAACATTCATTGTGACATGTGTAGATACACATACGACACATGTATTGTGACATGTGTAGATACACATACGACACATGTATTGTGACATGTGTAAATACACATCTAAAACATTTCATCCAACAGAAAAGTTGGTAAAATGTAATGTGTAAGTGGTAAACAATGCATATTTCAGGAGAGACAACTCGTTATGAGCTCGTTATGAGCTGTCTCACCTGAAATATGCATTGTTTGTAATAGCTGTAATTGCCTTTGGCAGCTAAAGACTTAAAATCAGTCTATGTGAGAAGGAACATGTAACAAGTTGCGTCAGAAGAAGAATATGCGGAGTACTGATGGGAGAAAGTCAGCCAACGCACGGTTATGTTATCTAGTCACCGTGATATAAATGAATTATTGTTGATAAAGGTGCTCATGGTCCATCGACCAATCCGTTTATACTGTAATTATTGAATAGGGTTGAAAACACTGTGGCAAAAGGGGTACCTGCTCATTATGAGCATTTTACTGATTTTGCCATTCTTTTTTTATAAAAGTCGTCCGCTTCAGAGGTGTCGGAAAACGTCTGTATGTGAGGACGGGATAAAACATACCATGGGGTCAATATTGCTGACAAGTCCAGAGGGCGGTGGGAATCCAACTTGACAGTATTTACCCTCAAAGTGATGGACGGGATCCGACTGCAGGGTGTCGTTAGAATAGGTTATAGCTTTTATATCGAGACATTCATCGTAGGAACCGAGCCAGTTAAAGTCCAGATCAGATACAATCCCACTGTGCGGCTTCCCGATGGCGTCGATCACTGAAATCATTGTAATATGAGCTGTCCCGCGAGAAATCTAACAGTATCGACCCGGATCAGCCCAAGCATGCTGCACAGGCTTACCCGGATAGACACTTTTCACCTCCTGTGGATTTTCTGTTTCAGGAATCATTACTCTATACCTCTATCCCCCTGAGACGTAATGTGTCGGCCTGGATCTGTCTGCGCGGACTGCGCAGGCTGATCTAGTCAATACATTCCGCAAGGCCATCATGTTGGTTTTCTCGCGGGACGGCTCATATAGTTTATAAACCGCCTCGGTGGCCTAGTGGTAGAGCGTCCGCTTCGGGTGCGGAAGGTCTCGGGTTCGATCCCCGGTCGGGTCATACCAATGACTAATGGTAGTACGGACTTCCCTCCTTGTCGCTCATGGTAGCGGGGTTAGCATTACGACTGACCGGCGGGTCTCAGGATAAACGGACCAGTAGTGACTTACCCAGGAAACGCCGTGATATAACTGAACAATTGTTGAAAGCGGCGTATAACACAAAACAATTCATCAATCGGATCGAAACAATTTTGTTACAACAACGACTTTGGACACTTCTACATCAGACATAGTTCAGAATTGTAAAACAAAATGCATTTTTTTCTTCGATTGTGTACACGACCATTTATAACTTTGTGGCATTGATAAGGGCCTGATTATTTCAGCTGTCCAGTGAGAAAACCTACATTGTGGACCATGCGGTAAGTATCGACCCAGATCAGCCTAAACATGCCGCACAGGCAGATTCAGGAATCATTACTCTATACCTCTATCCCCCTTATACGGAATGTGTCGGTCCGGGTCAGTCTGCGCGGTCTGCGCAGGCTGATCTGGGTCGATATATTACGCAGAGGCCATACTGTTGATTTTCTCGCGGGACGGCTCATTTTAACATTCTTAGCATTCCTAGTTCGACAGTGGAGTGACTTAGAGCATTGCACATTCCTAGCATTTATTATCCTCGTTTTAGCTTATAAGCGTTCTGCAGTCGTGATATAACTGAAAGCTAGATATACTATATGGCAATTGCTTATTGTTATTTTCGGTTTTACGCCATTTTCAACATTATTTCAGTTATATCAGTTCACTTGTTCATGATCACTGGGTAAACACACAAGTACTAGACTAGGATATGTGCATTGCCCAAGTGCACTCCACTAGGCAGCCTGGAGTGCACAAATAATGTGGGTCTTTTTTTAAACCCTTTACAACGAAATTCTGTCCCATAACGGTTTTTCTGTTATCTTTTATGTGAATATTAATTGACCACAGACATGTGAATACATCAGATAAGTCGTAAATATGTAGTTATTGTTCAATATATCTTCTTGGATATTCATTTCATCCGGTATCGCCATAATTATACGCTTACCTACAAATATTCACGACGCTACAGTATATACTAGGGATGGCAACGGTTACCGATATTACTAACCGGTTACTCGTACAATTGTGTAACCGGTTACCCGCTAACCGTATAGATTCATAGACAATAAATATCCACTGTTATTGTTGTTGTTGTTTAACTCGCATTTCCCGGTCACCGTAAGTAATTCCAACACAGGTTTAATGCACAATTGAAGTGTGTGAGCAAAACAGCCTAAATCTCCCCACTCTGTACTTTATCACCGGAACATTCCATATTTCTTGCGTTATCATGGCCACAAGTCCCTATCTTATTATCCAGGCCGAATTCCGACACACAGTTTGTTAATTTCATGGCGAGGTTTTCTCCCGTGTGTCGTTCTGGCATGGCTCTTGACATGAGTTCGTTTGATTTCATCTCCCAGTCGTCGGTGATGTGGTGTTCAGTAACAGTTATTTAGCTGTCGGTTGTATTTGATGTCCACGTGTCTGTTGTAATTGATGCTGAGCTTACGTTGCTGATTTGTTGAATGAGACATTCTTTTTCGTCGTCGTAGCGCTTAATAACTCGTGCTCTCAGTGTATTTCTGCAAGGCACTTTGTAGTTATGAGCAACGATGTTCAGGAGTTTAAGGACCAAATCTCCCTCTACCACACTTAAAGGCATGTAGTCTGTGCCTATCGCACTATGTAGTAAGGAGCAACGATGTTCAGGAGTTTAAGGACCAAATCTCCCTCTACCACACTTAAAGGCATGTAGTCTGTGACTATCGCACTATGTAGTTAGGAGCAACGATGTTCAGGAGTTTAAGGACCAAATCTCCCTCTACCACACTTAAAGGCATGTAGTCTGTGCCTATCGCACTATGTAGTAAGGAGCAACGATGTTCAGGAGTTTAAGGACCAAATCTCCCTCTACCACACTTAAAGGTATGTAGTCTGTGCCTATCGCACTATGTAGTTAGGAGCAACGATGTTCAGGAGTTTAAGGACGAAATCTCCCTCTGCCACACTTAAAGGCATGTAGTCTGTGACTATCGCACAATGTAGTAAGGAGCAACGATGTTCAGGAGTTTAAGGACCAAATCTCCCTCTGCCACACTTAAAGGCATGTAGTCTGTGACTATCAAAGCAGCGATGGCTCTATCTGCTCGCTCTGTGGTGCTGACAACTTTGTTGATGTGTTGATAAAGGATGTCATTGATGGCTGTTTGTTAGACAAATTGGTAGACGAATTAAGGGAAGTCTGGTCTTCTGACGGATGTTTTGGTCGAATATTGTTGCGCATGTTACTGGTTCAACCAGTCCAAGACAGTTCATTACCACACAAACTGCACTTGACGTTGTTTTCATCAGCACAGCGTTTGAAATACTTCATATTCTGTAGATCTTTTTTAACGAAGTGACTGTTATACGATTTATAATATGTCGAATGAAAGAGGTACATAGCTGCATATCTTTAAATACCAACTCAGAGGAAATGTGTTACAAACTTCAAATTACTCTTTAAATCTTCTAATCGTGTTGGTAAGTAATACTTTACAAAAACAACAATTCAAATGTATTACACTCACTCCAATTAGTTGTATTATCAAAACAAACGCCGAATAATTAATAAGTCATTACCTTATAATTTCTGCCTTTATTAGACATCAAAGTTTTTTAAAAGAAACAAGCCGTCCTTTAATTGACTACTATTCGATTAACACTACACAAACAAACGATCATCAATAAAATCGAGCGCGGCTGTTATCGCAGTAATGTAAACACTGGCCGATCGAGGTGTGAATAATTAACCTACGTACGGTGGCACAGAGATGACATGTGTATGTTTTTATTTTTATTTTAATAAGTCGTGCGCACGAGATACTATGTCGTGCGCACGAGATAATTAAGTCGTGCGTACGAGATACTAAGTCGTGCGCACGAGATACTTAAGTCGTGCGCACGAGATACTATGTCGTGTGCACGAGTTACTAAGTCGTGCGCACGAGATAATTAAGTCGTGCGCACGACATAATTAGCCAATCAGAATACACTTTACATACATGAATATTGTTTCTTCCTACGTTAACCCTGCATTAAAATATAATAGAATAAAATCGTTTCTGCTATCAGCCATTTTCAAACAACATTCATGTATGTAAAGTGTATTCTGATTGGCTAATTATGTCGTGCGCACGACTTAATTATCTCGTGCGCACGACATAGTAACTCGTGCGCGCGACTTAGTATCTCGTGCGCACGACTTAGTTATCTCGTGCGCACGACATAGTATCTCGTGCGCACGACTTAGTATCTCGTGCGCACGACTTAGTATGTCGTGCGCACGACTTAGTAAAATAAAAATAAAAACACACACATGTCACCTCTTTGCCACCGTAGTTACGTGTGACATATTGAAAAGAACAAAAGGTGAAACACAACTGTGTATATATTTTATTTTTTCTTCCGAGTACTCGGTTACCGAAATTAATAACCGATTAATCGGAAAACATACGGTTAACCGGGTAACCGATTAATCGTTGCCATCCCTAGTATATACCTATTTTAGAGTGAAGGTGTCCGAATGACTATCGCGTGTTCGCAGATTGTACAGTTTCAAAATATTCTCAAATGGTTTGACCGGATTTAACATAACTTGCTTTAGACCCAGTGGGGGGATCGAACCCGCCACTTCCCGCATCCGAGGCGGTTAATACATAAGTAGAGTTACACCCACCACTCAACGAGCTATTATGCCAGCGAACATGCAATTTTATATTGATATATTCTGCTGAAGTGCTTACATTAATCCGGCAGAGAATGAAACATGAGAACAAGGAGATAGCTTCCTAAATAAGCTTAATGCTTTCTGATCAATCCTGTTTCTATTTATATTTATATTTGATATGAAAGTGTTATAAGATCTACATGTATATTAAAATATAAATTAAATATTGTTTAAACCAAACATGAGAACGAATGATTAAAGGAAAAGGAAACGTTGCTTACTTTTTAATGCCCACAGTTTCATGTTTGAGACACCTTGTACCATTGTTAAAACATCACTCATACATTTTCCGTTAACGTTGAAGCCATCTGAAGATCCCGTTGCAAGCGTGGCCAATAGTTGTTCCAGAGTTCCGTCCCTTTGCATATCGCCGATAATATTCTGTATATCAAGACTGTTTAGAATCTCCAAAATATTGGGCGCCGAAGAGTTTGAAGTCATTGAGCTCGTCAGATTGACGTTTTGTGAATGAGCGGCGTTCAAAACACATGCCGTTGTAAGCATGGCACATAGGAACCAATGAGAATTGAAACTGTGTATTTTTCGCATGTTGAGCTTTGTCGATCCTGAAATACAGCAGGTGTATTTAAAAATTCTGAGAGGTAATTGAAGAAGATGAATTTGTTTAGTTTATGCACATGTGTTTGTAAAACTGTGTGTGTACTGCATTCATAAAAGCTTTTGCCATGCATTTGTCAAATTGTCAAAACTTTAATAAACACTAAACGCATGAGTATAGGGTCCTCTCAAACAATATTGATAAGAGACTGATAGAACAACAGAGATGCAATCGCTTCGTGTTGATACGATTTCTATATATAGATGGGAAAATCAAAACAACTTTTCCCGGGATCATCTTTTCCCGTCATTTCTTATGCTTTTAAAAGTATTGATAATTGTTATTTCCTTATTATCATTATCATAATTATTATTGTTATTATTATTATTATTATTATTATTATTATTATTATTATTACTATTATTATTATTATAATTATTATTATTATTATCATAATACCAAAATTCGTAAATCCGATCCGTAGCACCTACCCAGGCAGCTTAGATTGAATGCCATCCATGTACAAACATATAGGGCATATACGTCTCAAAAGTGCTCCGGATACCATACATAAAATTAGCATACATAGTGATTACAGGTAACAATCAACACAAATCATTGGATAAACAGAAAATGCTGGAATTCAATAGAACCTCAATGTCGTTAATATATTTTAATTGGTACATGTAACCACAAGATCGCTTGTAACTGTTAAAAAAAGGGATTGGCAGTGAATTAATACACCGATATCACTGGAGCATTAAAATACATGATTGAAATTCTGTTTTACATTGCCCTACAGATGCCGACCTAAGGTACACAACATAGCAGGATTGTTAGACAACTTGCGTATCATGTTATCGCACGATTTCAAAATGTCATTATCAAGTTTGGATTATTAATGAATAATACGATGTTAGTCATTAAACATTTGGAAAGGATAAATGGACCAGTTGTCCCGGTAAATGACCAAGGAAACGCCGTGAAATAACTGAACAAATATTGAAAGCAGCGTAAAGCACGAAACATATGTTAAATATATCGTTATGCACGAAAACCCATTTCGTTCCAGTGAAACGAAATCGATTTACAGAAAAACACTGAAAAACACTAAAACACACTGAATTTTAGTTTCAAGTTCTATTAAACGTAGAACGTTTTAATTACTGGATTTTTACGCCGAGCCGGACGATACCGACGAGTTAGACGAGCCTGACAAACCCGACGAGCTAGACGAACACGACGAGTTAGACGAGCCCGATGATACAGACGATAAAAAAGACACATACGACCCCGACAAGCTAGACGATCCCGACGTCACCGACGACAGCGACAATCCCGACGACACCGACCAGCTAGACGAGCCCGACGGCTCCAACGACACCGACGAGCATGAAGAACCCGATGAGCTAGACGAGCCCGATGACAAATACTAGCTATACGAGCCCAACGAAATAGACGAGATAGATGAGCCCGACAACACCGACGAAACCGACGACATCGACGAGCTAGAAGAGTACGACAACCGCGATGCGTGACGAGTCCGATGACACCGACGACACCAACGAGCCCGACAACAAGTACGAGCTAGACGAACCCGACGAGCTAGACGGCACCGACGACACCGACCAGCTAGACGAGCCCGATGACACATACAAGCTATACGAGCCCGACGACACAGACGAGATATGCGAGCCCGACGCCACCTCGACGAGCCTGACGAGATCTACGAGATAGACGAGCCCGACGACACCGACGACCTAGACGACACCGACGGACTAGACCTCATCGATCACATCGACGTCATCGACAACACCGACGACACTTACGGCGTAGACATCACCGACGACAACGACGACCTAGACGACCTAGACGACACGGACGAGCCCGACGCACCGACCAGCTAGGTGAAACCGAATAGCTAGACGAGCCCGACGACACTGACGACACCGACGATCAAGACGAGGCCGAGTACACCGACGACACCTAGGGCGTAGACGTCACCGACTACACAAACGACACCGACGACACAGTCGAGCTAGACGACACCGACGACACCAACTAGTTAACGAGCCCGACGACACCGACGACACGGACGATCAAGACGAGGCCGACGACACTGATGACACCTACGACATCGCCGACCTAGAAGAACACGACGAGCCCGATACCAAGACGAGCCCGACGCCATAGACGACACAGACAACACAGACGACGATGAGAACACTGACGACACAGACGACATTGACAACCACGACGAGGCTGAGGACACCTATGACACCGACGACACCGACGAGCACGACGAGATCGAGGACACCTATGACACCGACGACACTGACGACCTAAGAGCTCGACGACACTGACGACCAAGACGACACTGACGACCAATACGACACCGACGACCTAGACGACGCCGATGACACTGACGACCAATACGACACCGACGACCTAGACGACACCGACGACCTAGACGACGCCGACGACACCGACGACACCGACGACCAAGACAATACCGACGGCACTGACGACCTAGACGACACCGACGACACTGACGATAAAGACGACACCGACGACACCGACGACCAAGACGACACCGACGACACTGACGACCTAGACGACACCGATGACACTGACGACACCGACGACCTAGACTACACAACGACACTGACGACGCAGTCGAGCTGGACAAGCCCGACGACACCAACGAGTTAACGAGCCCCACGACCAAGACAAGCCCGTCGACACCAACGATCAAGACAATGCCGACGACACTGACGACTCCGACGATACCGACGACTTAGACGACACCGACGACCTAGACAACACCGACAACACCGACGACCTAGACGACACTGACAACACCGACGACCTAGACAAAGACAAGCTATAAGAGCCCAAAACTCGTCTAGCTAAGTTGTCGGGTTCGTCTAGGTCGTCGGTGTCGACGGCCTCGCGCGCAAATGTTCGGTTGTCAATTCATTTCTCTTTAAACAATTAATAAAAAGATAATTTGAGGCAAAAACTACTCCATTTAATTGTTAAAACTTATTAACCCTTTCCCCTACATACGGACGCTTTTTAGCAACTCTGCAACAGCCTATTGTTCAGGCAAAAGAAGAAACTGCCCATAATGAGCAATTTCTCCTTTTGCTATATTGTTCTCGACTCTATTCACTTATTCAATTTTTACATGGACCATCACTGTGACTGATCTTTCCTTGCCCCAGATTGTGACATTGCAACCTAACTAATGAATCTCCCGGTGTGTTATCATTGAATTCATCGTTTAACCAATATGTTATACAAGATACCCAAGATACCCAAATATGTTGACAATACAGTCACAGTATATATGCCTCGTATATATCCAGTTCGTACCCCTTTTCTACGTAGTACGGAAAATCTTTGAAGCAAATGAATTTGAAGAAATCATGTTAAAAGTATAGAAACTCCTTATAAATGAAAATACAATTATTGAATACAGTTGAAAAACATTGTCACAAAAGTAGGAATTGCTCATTATGAGCAATTTACCCTTTTGCAAAAATGTTTTCGAACGCTCTCTGTTACAAATGCGGGAAAATGTGGCAGCATATGGGAAAGGGATATTTAGATGGCAATGTGAAGTTGTGCAAGATGCAAGAATTATAACTCTGAGCCACATTTTTGCAAAGTTATCTCCCCTTTTTCAATACTTAAATCATTTCTTTCGTCCGAGCAATATCTTGTGAACGAATGGTCAGATAATATTGAAACTTGGAACATAGATAGATGACAATGTGAAGTTGTGCTAGATAAAATAATTATAACTCTGGGCCACTTTGTTGCAAAGTTATCTCCCCTTTTTCAATACTTTAATAATTTGGTGAGTTTTGAGCTTGTATAACTCGATAACGAAAAGTGATAGAGACTTGAAACTTAGTACAAGTGTTCCCAATCAACTGATACTACTTTCTCACGTGTATTTGCGCATGACCGAATACTCGCTTCTGATTGGTCGATTTTTCGGACTTGTATAACTCAAAAACGACAAGTGATAGAGACTTGAAACTTAGTACAGCGCATGACCGAATACTCGTTTCTGATTGGTCAATTTTTTGGAATTGTATAACTCAAAATCGACAAGTGATAGAGACTTGAAACTTAGTACATGTGTTCCTAATCAGGTAGTACTACTTTCGCAAGAGTATTAGCGCATGACCGAATACTCGTTTCTGTTATCTCCCCTTGTTAAATAAAATGGCAAGGGAATCGTTCGTAACTGTTGCTACAGTTACAATCTCTAGTTTATTGTTACTTTTAATATATCTATAGGTGCTACCTATTTACGAAAAAACGCAAGATAATTATAAACAAAAATTAAAGCACATACTTTGGCCATACAAAAAGGATTTATAAGTAATTGACTAGACAATAATAATGTTAATGTCATGTTTCTTGCATTATCAAAACATATTTGGAATTCGTATTGCTGTCGTCTATTATTACGAACAGAAAATAATAAAGTAAAAACTTTCAGAAAATCAAGGAATACATTTATAATGAACGAGGTTAAAACATGAGGGCCAAGGTGATCCTTAATCGATCACCTGCATTATGGTAAAGAAGCAAATAGATCAGCCCTTTTCTGATGCCATCTGGCGACTACCTTTTTCAACCAGTCAATATGACTGGAACAAATTATGTAAGGGGTCACATTTCTGCTAAACCCTTTCCCTATTAGAGACAGTTTCTGAGGCCTATGCAACAGACGATTTAGGGAAAAGAGTGTCACCAAAAGAACAATTGCTCCTTATGAGAAAGTTATCCTTTTGCCACAATGTTTGATAAATAATTATACTTTGAATGAGTGTGGCAATAGCTCATGTATAGGAATTTGGGGTCTTTCATGTTGATACCACTTTTTTTGCGGGAAACGACGTCGCTCCATTGACGTTACGCAAAGATGAAGTGTAACGGAAATGACGTCACGTCCTTCTTTGGCAACGATACAGTCAAAATTTAGGTTCGGGCGTAGAAGGCTTATGCTGTCGGTTTTTTGACGAACGGGAAAACATATTTATGTTATTATGTTTTAACTTTTCGTACAAATGTTTATTCCCACATAACACACAGCATTTTAATGATCTTAAATATCTATTTAAAAAAATAAATGATTAAAAAGACGACAATAATTTTCAATCCGTGTTTTTCCGCTCATTTTATATATACCCTAAAAGATCCCGTTGCAAGCGTGGCCAATAGTTGTTCCAGAGTTCCGTCCCTTTGCATATCGCCGATAATATTCTGTATATCAAGACTGTTTAGAATCTCCAAAATATTGGGCGCCGAAGAGTTTGAAGTCATTGAGCTCGTCAGATTGACGTTTTGTGAATGAGCGGCGTTCAAAACACATGCCGTTGTAAGCATGGCACATAGGAACCAATGAGAATTGAAACTGTGTATTTTTCGCATGTTGAGCTTTGTCGATCCTGAAATACAGCAGGTGTATTTAAAAATTCTGAGAGGTAATTGAAGAAGATGAATTTGTTTAGTTTATGCACATGTGTTTGTAAAACTGTGTGTGTACTGCATTCATAAAAGCTTTTGCCATGCATTTGTCAAATTGTCAAAACTTTAATAAACACTAAACGCATGAGTATAGGGTCCTCTCAAACAATATTGATAAGAGACTGATAGAACAACAGAGATGCAATCGCTTCGTGTTGATACGATTTCTATATATAGATGGGAAAATCAAAACAACTTTTCCCGGGATCATCTTTTCCCGTCATTTCTTATGCTTTTAAAAGTATTGATAATTGTTATTTCCTTATTATCATTATCATAATTATTATTGTTATTATTATTATTATTATTATTATTATTATTATTATTATTACTATTATTATTATTATAATTATTATTATTATTATCATAATACCAAAATTCGTAAATCCGATCCGTAGCACCTACCCAGGCAGCTTAGATTGAATGCCATCCATGTACAAACATATAGGGCATATACGTCTCAAAAGTGCTCCGGATACCATACATAAAATTAGCATACATAGTGATTACAGGTAACAATCAACACAAATCATTGGATAAACAGAAAATGCTGGAATTCAATAGAACCTCAATGTCGTTAATATATTTTAATTGGTACATGTAACCACAAGATCGCTTGTAACTGTTAAAAAAAGGGATTGGCAGTGAATTAATACACCGATATCACTGGAGCATTAAAATACATGATTGAAATTCTGTTTTACATTGCCCTACAGATGCCGACCTAAGGTACACAACATAGCAGGATTGTTAGACAACTTGCGTATCATGTTATCGCACGATTTCAAAATGTCATTATCAAGTTTGGATTATTAATGAATAATACGATGTTAGTCATTAAACATTTGGAAAGGATAAATGGACCAGTTGTCCCGGTAAATGACCAAGGAAACGCCGTGAAATAACTGAACAAATATTGAAAGCAGCGTAAAGCACGAAACATATGTTAAATATATCGTTATGCACGAAAACCCATTTCGTTCCAGTGAAACGAAATCGATTTACAGAAAAACACTGAAAAACACTAAAACACACTGAATTTTAGTTTCAAGTTCTATTAAACGTAGAACGTTTTAATTACTGGATTTTTACGCCGAGCCGGACGATACCGACGAGTTAGACGAGCCTGACAAACCCGACGAGCTAGACGAACACGACGAGTTAGACGAGCCCGATGATACAGACGATAAAAAAGACACATACGACCCCGACAAGCTAGACGATCCCGACGTCACCGACGACAGCGACAATCCCGACGACACCGACCAGCTAGACGAGCCCGACGGCTCCAACGACACCGACGAGCATGAAGAACCCGATGAGCTAGACGAGCCCGATGACAAATACTAGCTATACGAGCCCAACGAAATAGACGAGATAGATGAGCCCGACAACACCGACGAAACCGACGACATCGACGAGCTAGAAGAGTACGACAACCGCGATGCGTGACGAGTCCGATGACACCGACGACACCAACGAGCCCGACAACAAGTACGAGCTAGACGAACCCGACGAGCTAGACGGCACCGACGACACCGACCAGCTAGACGAGCCCGATGACACATACAAGCTATACGAGCCCGACGACACAGACGAGATATGCGAGCCCGACGCCACCTCGACGAGCCTGACGAGATCTACGAGATAGACGAGCCCGACGACACCGACGACCTAGACGACACCGACGGACTAGACCTCATCGATCACATCGACGTCATCGACAACACCGACGACACTTACGGCGTAGACATCACCGACGACAACGACGACCTAGACGACCTAGACGACACGGACGAGCCCGACGCACCGACCAGCTAGGTGAAACCGAATAGCTAGACGAGCCCGACGACACTGACGACACCGACGATCAAGACGAGACCGAGTACACCGACGACACCTAGGGCGTAGACGTCACCGACTACACAAACGACACCGACGACACAGTCGAGCTAGACGACACCGACGACACCAACTAGTTAACGAGCCCGACGACACCGACGACACGGACGATCAAGACGAGGCCGACGACACTGATGACACCTACGACATCGCCGACCTAGAAGAACACGACGAGCCCGATACCAAGACGAGCCCGACGCCATAGACGACACAGACAACACAGACGACGATGAGAACACTGACGACACAGACGACATTGACAACCACGACGAGGCTGAGGACACCTATGACACCGACGACACCGACGAGCACGACGAGATCGAGGACACCTATGACACCGACGACACTGACGACCTAAGAGCTCGACGACACTGACGACCAAGACGACACTGACGACCAATACGACACCGACGACCTAGACGACGCCGATGACACTGACGACCAATACGACACCGACGACCTAGACGACACCGACGACCTAGACGACGCCGACGACACCGACGACACCGACGACCAAGACAATACCGACGGCACTGACGACCTAGACGACACCGACGACACTGACGATAAAGACGACACCGACGACACCGACGACCAAGACGACACCGACGACACTGACGACCTAGACGACACCGATGACACTGACGACACCGACGACCTAGACTACACAACGACACTGACGACGCAGTCGAGCTGGACAAGCCCGACGACACCAACGAGTTAACGAGCCCCACGACCAAGACAAGCCCGTCGACACCAACGATCAAGACAATGCCGACGACACTGACGACTCCGACGATACCGACGACTTAGACGACACCGACGACCTAGACAACACCGACAACACCGACGACCTAGACGACACTGACAACACCGACGACCTAGACAAAGACAAGCTATAAGAGCCCAAAACTCGTCTAGCTAAGTTGTCGGGTTCGTCTAGGTCGTCGGTGTCGACGGCCTCGCGCGCAAATGTTCGGTTGTCAATTCATTTCTCTTTAAACAATTAATAAAAAGATAATTTGAGGCAAAAACTACTCCATTTAATTGTTAAAACTTATTAACCCTTTCCCCTACATACGGACGCTTTTTAGCAACTCTGCAACAGCCTATTGTTCAGGCAAAAGAAGAAACTGCCCATAATGAGCAATTTCTCCTTTTGCTATATTGTTCTCGACTCTATTCACTTATTCAATTTTTACATGGACCATCACTGTGACTGATCTTTCCTTGCCCCAGATTGTGACATTGCAACCTAACTAATGAATCTCCCGGTGTGTTATCATTGAATTCATCGTTTAACCAATATGTTATACAAGATACCCAAGATACCCAAATATGTTGACAATACAGTCACAGTATATATGCCTCGTATATATCCAGTTCGTACCCCTTTTCTACGTAGTACGGAAAATCTTTGAAGCAAATGAATTTGAAGAAATCATGTTAAAAGTATAGAACTCCTTATAAATGAAAATACAATTATTGAATACAGTTGAAAAACATTGTCACAAAAGTAGGAATTGCTCATTATGAGCAATTTACCCTTTTGCAAAAATGTTTTCGAACGCTCTCTGTTACAAATGCGGGAAAATGTGGCAGCATATGGGAAAGGGATATTTAGATGGCAATGTGAAGTTGTGCAAGATGCAAGAATTATAACTCTGAGCCACATTTTTGCAAAGTTATCTCCCCTTTTTCAATACTTAAATCATTTCTTTCGTCCGAGCAATATCTTGTGAACGAATGGTCAGATAATATTGAAACTTGGAACATAGATAGATGACAATGTGAAGTTGTGCTAGATAAAATAATTATAACTCTGGGCCACTTTGTTGCAAAGTTATCTCCCCTTTTTCAATACTTTAATAATTTGGTGAGTTTTGAGCTTGTATAACTCGATAACGAAAAGTGATAGAGACTTGAAACTTAGTACAAGTGTTCCCAATCAACTGATACTACTTTCTCACGTGTATTTGCGCATGACCGAATACTCGCTTCTGATTGGTCGATTTTTCGGACTTGTATAACTCAAAAACGACAAGTGATAGAGACTTGAAACTTAGTACAGCGCATGACCGAATACTCGTTTCTGATTGGTCAATTTTTTGGAATTGTATAACTCAAAATCGACAAGTGATAGAGACTTGAAACTTAGTACATGTGTTCCTAATCAGGTAGTACTACTTTCGCAAGAGTATTAGCGCATGACCGAATACTCGTTTCTGTTATCTCCCCTTGTTAAATAAAATGGCAAGGGAATCGTTCGTAACTGTTGCTACAGTTACAATCTCTAGTTTATTGTTACTTTTAATATATCTATAGGTGCTACCTATTTACGAAAAAACGCAAGATAATTATAAACAAAAATTAAAGCACATACTTTGGCCATACAAAAAGGATTTATAAGTAATTGACTAGACAATAATAATGTTAATGTCATGTTTCTTGCATTATCAAAACATATTTGGAATTCGTATTGCTGTCGTCTATTATTACGAACAGAAAATAATAAAGTAAAAACTTTCAGAAAATCAAGGAATACATTTATAATGAACGAGGTTAAAACATGAGGGCCAAGGTGATCCTTAATCGATCACCTGCATTATGGTAAAGAAGCAAATAGATCAGCCCTTTTCTGATGCCATCTGGCGACTACCTTTTTCAACCAGTCAATATGACTGGAACAAATTATGTAAGGGGTCACATTTCTGCTAAACCCTTTCCCTATTAGAGACAGTTTCTGAGGCCTATGCAACAGACGATTTAGGGAAAAGAGTGTCACCAAAAGAACAATTGCTCCTTATGAGAAAGTTATCCTTTTGCCACAATGTTTGATAAATAATTATACTTTGAATGAGTGTGGCAATAGCTCATGTATAGGAATTTGGGGTCTTTCATGTTGATACCACTTTTTTTGCGGGAAACGACGTCGCTCCATTGACGTTACGCAAAGATGAAGTGTAACGGAAATGACGTCACGTCCTTCTTTGGCAACGATACAGTCAAAATTTAGGTTCGGGCGTAGAAGGCTTATGCTGTCGGTTTTTTGACGAACGGGAAAACATATTTATGTTATTATGTTTTAACTTTTCGTACAAATGTTTATTCCCACATAACACACAGCATTTTAATGATCTTAAATATCTATTTAAAAAAATAAATGATTAAAAAGACGACAATAATTTTCAATCCGTGTTTTTCCGCTCATTTTATATATACCCAAAATACGGATTTTAAAAAAAATGATTAAAAAGACGACAATAATTTTCAATCCGTGTTTTTCTGCTCATTTTATACATACCCAAAATACCGATTTAAAAAAAATGATTGAAAAGACGACAATAATTTTCAATCCGTGTTTTTCTGCTCATTTTATACATACCCAAAATACCGATTTTAAAAAAAATGATTAAAAAGACGACAATAATTTTCAATCCGTGTTTTTCTGCTCATTTTATACATACCCAAAATACCGATTTAAAAAAATGATTAAAAAGACGACAATAATTTTCAATCTGTGTTTTACGTCTGCCTTTTATACATATCCAAAATTTTCCAGTTTCATTTCAGAAAGCTTCATGGGTTATTGAAAAAAAAAAAAAAAAAAAAAATCTCACACCTGTTAACTATAAGCGAAAAAACCTATTCATGGGGTTTTTTCGTATTAAACGAGTTCACTAAGATGATATGCAGCGAGCCTTGGCGGGGATTTCAATTTCAATTTCTTAAGAGGCCGTCAGCCAAGGCCAGGTACTTATGGGAATGCCAATGTACGAAGTAGAGCGAAGATGAGCAGCAGACCACTTTTTAAAACATTGTGGCAAATGCAGAAACTTTTCAAAATAGAAATCCTTTCATTTGAATAAATGTTTTCAATTATATCCAATTCTATTCTATGGCTATGTTTTCACTTCGTCTGCAGCAGCGTTGCTGTCAATGGGAAAGGTTATCTCTAACCATTTTTTGAACACAACAGATTTGTAGCGATTGCTCAAGCGTGGAATCCAGAACTGCTACTGCACTGTTGTCTTGATAGGATGATACCACCGTCTGCTTTTCATATTAAACCCTTTAAAATATATGAGCCGTTCACGAGAGAAAACCAGCATTATGGACTCTGCGTAAAGTATCGACCCAGATCAGCCTAAGCCGTGCAGGCAAATACGGGCAGACACTTTTCACCTCCCCGTGGTTTTCCTGTTTCTAGAATCATTACTCTATACCTCTATCCCCCTGAGACGGAATGTGTCGGCTCGGATTAGCCTGCGCGGGCTGATCTGGGTCGATACATGAGGGCAGAATTCATAATGTTGGTTTGCTCGTGGAACGGCTCATATGAATGACGCAACTGTCAATACATAAATTATTCAGTATAAATTCAGCAAACACACTCGAACACGTCGAAAACTCGGGGTACTTTATGCGATTTCGTCTTATCTCTGCATATTTCCCGTTCCTCCATTTCTAAAATGTAAAATATTTGAAAATATGGATAAAGAATAAGAACAACCAGAGGTGGGAAAATGAGCTATAGCTATTTATTGTGAATACATCCTGTCCCCACGAAATTGTCAAAGGGTGCAATTTTGTCTTTGTCACAATGCTTTCACATTTGAACTTTCATTTTCAGAAATTTTCCATGTTTTTGTAACGAGGTTTTCAAAGATTTCCTTCGAAGAGTGTTGTATTTGGGAAAGAATTTATAATGGCAGCTTTAATGTGATTCTTCTAATACTTACCTCACGGATTAAGATGGCTATAAGGTATTATGGATAAGGTATTATGGACCACGTCACACGAAAACCGACCTTCTTAAATAAATTCACAAACTGGTGACGATTTGGAGAAAGATGTATACCATTCGTGTAGGTGAGAGAGAGATGAGAAGAGAGAGAGGAGAGGGAGATGAGAAAGAGGAGAGAGATGTGATAGAGAGAGAGAGAGATGATGAGAGAGTGAGAGATGATGAGAGAGAGGGAGAGGAGAGTGGGAGAGAGAGAGAGATGAGAGAGAGATGAGGAGATGAAGAGAGAGAGAGAGAGGAGAGAGGAGCAGAGAGAATGAGAGAGAGAAGAGAGAGAGGAGATAGAGACGAGGCGCATGAGGATGATAGAGTGATAGAGTTGGAGAGAGAGAGAGTGAGAGGAGAGATAGAGAGGAGGGAGAGGGAGAGATGAAGAAGATGGAATAGAGGGGAGAGAGATGAGAGAGGAGGAGAGATGAGTAGGGAGGAGTGAAGAAGGAGAGATCGAAGAGGAAGTGATGTAGAAGACAGAGAGATGAGGAGAGAGACGCGTGAGATGAGAGAGATGAGAGAGAGAGGATAGAGAGAGGAGGATATGAGAAGAGATGAGATGACGAGGAATGGAGATGAAGAGATGAAGAGATGAGGGACTGAGAAAGAGAGAGAGAGAGCGGAGTGAGAGAAGCAGAGAGAATTGAGAGAGAGAGAGAGAGAGAGAGAGTAATAAGAGAGCGAGATGAGATGAGAGAGTTTGAGAGATGAGAGGAAGAGAGACGAGATGAGAGAGACTGAGAGGAGGAGAGAGAGAGGCCGAGAGAATGGAGAGGAGATGTGAATAGAGAGAGAGATGAGACGTGAGGAGGGAGAGATTGAGACGAGAGAGGGAGAGCGAGGAGGTAGAGGAGAGAGACGAGGAAGCTGAGGAGGAGGAGAGAGACGTGGGACGAGAAGCGAGGAGAGAAGGCGAGAGAGAGAGATAGATTATGAGAGAAGAGATAGTTTTGAGAGATGCGAGTTAGCCTGGAGAGAGAAGAGAGATAATGAGTAGAAGATGTGAGAGTGAAGGAGAGTTCGGGAGGAGGAGGCGAGGGAGTGGAGTGAGAGTATAGGATGGAGAGAGAGAGATTTGATTGGGAGAGGTGAGGAGGGAGTTGAGAGAGGACTGAGATGATGACGAGAGAAGAGAGAGAGAGAGATCGCGGAGAGAGGAGAGAGAGAGAGGATGAGGAGAGATGAGAGTTTGAGAGAGCCGAGAGAGAGATAGCGGGAGAGGTGAGACGAGAGAAAGAGAGCTCAGAGAGAGGGGAGATGAGATGAGGAGGAGTGAGATGAGATGGAGAGAGAGATGGAGAGAGAACGAGATAGAGTAAGAGAGAGGGATGATGAGAGGAGAGAGAGAGATACGCGAAGAGATGATGAGAGAGAGAATGAGGAGAAGAGCAGAGACGAGAGAGTGGGAGGAGGATTGAGATTGAGATTGGACGAGATGAGAACTGAGAGAGAGACGTTGAGAGTTGAGAGAGAGGGATGAGAGTGAGAGTGAGAAGGAGAAGAGACGAAGAGAGGAAGTAGATAGAGAGAGATGGAAGAGAGATGGCGTGGAGACTTGAGACGATGAGAGAGAGAGAGAGAGATGAGAGATGACGTTGAGGAGAGAGTGGAGAAGAGAGAGTGAGAGGAGGGAAGAGAGAGAATGAGAGGAAGAGAGCGAGAGACGGAGTGAGAGAGGGTGAGAGAGAGAGAGAGTGAGAGAGGAAGATGAGAAGGAGAGGAGTTGAGAGAGAGGAGAGAGATGGAAGAGAGATGAGGTGAGGACTGAGATTGATGAGACATGAGAGAGTGTGGAGAAGAGAGGGAGAGATGAGGGGAGAGTGGGGAGATGTGAGATGAGAGTAGAGAAGAAGGAGGGTGAGGGAGGGAGGAGAAGATGATTGAGAGAGAGAGGGAGTGGAGGATGGAGGATGAGAGAGGATGCGAGTGATTTTGAGACCGAGAGAGAGAAGAGGAGAGTGAGACTGAAGGGGAGAGGAGAGAGAGAGAAGAGAGAGAGAGGAGAGATATAGAGAGAGAGAGAGGAGGAGATGAGAGAGAGAGAGAGAGACTGAGAGAGATGAGATGAGAGGATGAGAAGGAGAGAGAGAGAGGAGAGAGATGTGAGATGGAGAGATGAGAGAGAGAGAGTGAGAGAGTGGAGAGAGAGAGAGAGAAGAGAAGAGAGAGACAGAGAGAGAGAGAGGAGAGGTGAGAGGAGGGGCGTGAGAGAAGCGATAGAAAAGATGGAGAGTGATGATGACGATGGAGAGAGACGAGAGAGAGAGAGTGGAGAGAGGAGATTGGGAGAGGATGAGCTGGAGAGAGGAGAGATGAGAGAGAGAAGATAGAACGATGGAGAAGAGTTGGAGGATGAGACGGAGACGAGAAGAGAGGACGATGAGAGAGAGATGAGAGTGGAGATGGATGAGAGGAGATAGAGGAGTGAGAGATGAGAGAGGAGAAGAAGCAGGAGAGGAGTGTGAGGAGAGGAGAGAGAGGAGTGTAGAGAGAGCAGGAGAGAGAGAGAAAGAGGACCGGAGGAAGAATATGAGGGGATTGAGGACGGAGATGATGAGAGACAGAGAGATGGAGAGACGAGAGATGAGAGAGATTGATAAGAGAGATGGAGATGAACTGAGATGGTTGAGAGACGAGAGGAGATTGGAGAGAGAGAGGAGAGAGGAGAGTGATTTGGATGAGAGGAGAGAGAGAGAGAGAGGGGATCCAGGGATTGATGAAGAGATGAGAGATGAGTGATGAGGACTGAGAGAGAGAGAGGAGAGGGAGATGAGAGGAGAATGAAGAGAGAGAGGAGAGGAGAGAGAGATGAGAGGGAGGAGAGGAGAGGGAGAATGGATGAGAGGCTTGACGGAAGAGATGAGAGAGAGAGAGAGGAGAGGAGAGGAGAGAGTGAGTGATGAGAGAGATGAGGGGAGGAGAGAGAGAGATTTGAGAGTGAGGGAGAGTGGGTTGATGAGAGGGAGAGACGAGAAGAGAGGAGAAGATGATGAGACGCGAGAGAAGGATGAGAAGAGAGAGAGGGAGAGGGAGTGATGAGATGGGACGATGAGAAGAGATGGTTATGGAGAGAGAGTACTGAGAGAGGGAGAGATGACACATATACGTGAGTAGCAACGATGATGAGATGAGATTGAGGAGAGAGGAGAAGACGCGATTGAGGATGAGGAGAGATATCGGTTCGGAGAGGAGATGAGAGAGATTGGTGAGATACAAGAAGAGATGAGCGAATGAGAGAGAGTTGGAAGCGAGAGGAGAGAGAGATTTGATTAATAGGAAGAGAGCATTTGAGAGGTTTTGGACTTAGAGGGAAGATCTGAGAGAGAGAGAGAGAGATGATCGATAGAGAGAAGAGATGTAGAGCGAGAGAGTTTGTAATTGTTAGGAGATGGAGAGGATTTGTTGAGATGAGATAGACGATGAGTTGGAGACGGAGAGATAAGGAGAGGAGCGAGAGGAGGATTTACTGAGCGGAGAGAGAGAGAGTGAGAGAGGATGGAGAGCTACGAGAGGATAAGAGAGAGTGAGAGTATGAGAGAAATGGAGAGGGTGAATATGAGAGGAGAGAGAATTGATGGAGGAGAGAGACAGAGCTAGAGGGAGATGGGACGGGACGAATGAGAGGGGGGGGGAGAGACGATGGTGAGAGAGATTTTGAGAGAGAGAGATGAGAATGAATGGGAGGATGTATGATGGATGTCCTTTGATGGTGTCTGGAGATGAGACGATTGAGATCTGATGATTGACCGAGAGGTAGATGGAGAGAGGGTGGAAGAATGTTGGGAGAGAGATGTCGAGAATCTTGAGAGAGATGAGAGAGAGAGAGTAGTTGTGAGAGACCGGAGAGAGAGGAAGAGATGAGAGGAGGGATAGAGACGATGAGAGGGAGAGACAGTTTTGTGAGAGAGAGATTAGATTGAGAGGAGAGTATTATTAAAAGGAGAATGATTTGAGAGAGAGTTTTGATCTGTATAGGAGAAGTGATTTTGATGGGTGAGAGGATGAGTTGAGAGAGGGATTGGATGAGAGGGAGAGATGAGAGTGAGTTGAAGAGGAGCGATGACGAGAGAGTGAGAGAGACTGGAGAGTGGGGAAGAGAAGAGACGAGAGTTTTCTGAGAGGTGAGCTGAGAGAGATGGAGGAAGAGGTGAGGGAGGGAACTTTCGGAGATAAGAGGACGATGATGAAGATTAGAGAGGAGCAGTTGGAGGAGAAGTAGAGAGTTGAGGAGGATTGAGGAGCAGGAGTATTGAGTTATGGTTTTTGAGAGAGTTTCGAGAGACGAGTGTCGAGAGTTGATGAGAGCGAGAGAGGATACGGAGAATAGAGAGAGAGAGATCGAGGATGAGAGAGACGATTGTGTGTGAGGTGAGAGAGTGAATTGGAGAGAGATTGGTCGTTGAGAGAGGAGAAGGATTTGTAGTTCTTGTTGTTAGGAGGAGAAGATTCCTTGAGGAGGAGAGAGAGAGTTTGAGGAGTAGAAGAACAGATAGAGAGGAGTGGAGAAGCTTTTGATGAGTGAGAGAGGCCGATGTGTGATTGAGACTAGAGGAATTAGTTGTCAGGAGACTGAGAGTGACGGGTTGGAACTTGGTTCGGGGAGAGAGATTTGAGAGAGGGGAGACCGTTGAGAGTGATTTGATGAGAATGAGTGAGTGGGGAAAGGATTGATGATATAGAGAGTGGATTGGGGAGAGGTAGGAGCGAACGAGGTTGAGAGAAATTAATGAGAGATTTTGGAGGGGATGAGTTACGAGATGTAGTATGTGACGATTGATGAGAGTGAGTGATTTCCGAGAGAGGATGTCGAGGGAGAGAGATGTTCGGATGGAATTGACGATGAGACTTATGGCGACGACGAAGGAGAGTGGAGAAGTGAGAGAGAGACTGAGAGCATGGATTGGATTAGACGAGGACAGAGATAGATGAAGAATAGCTTGATAGCGACTGTAGAAAGAGAGAATAGAGGCAGTCAGTACTTTGAGAGGAAGGAGAGATTCAACGAATGTGGAGAAGGGAGAGGGAGGGGAGAGTCAGTGTCTGGGAGGGGAGGGGATGGAATGATTTGAGATGAGGATTACTTGGAGAGAGTGGTGTTTGATGTTAGGAGCTGAAGATGATTAGAATGAGGAGGGGGGATGAGAATTGTGAAGAGGCTATGAGGAGGGAGATATTAGGCGAGGAGGTGATTGGAGAAAATGGGAAGAGAGCACTCCAAGAGAGAGAGAGCAGAGAGAGGAGAGAGAGAGGAGTGAGAGAGGAGACGGGATGGATGAGAGAAGAGAGAGAGAGAGAGGGAGTGAGGTAGAGAGATGAGAGAGAGGAGAGAGAGAGAGAGAGAGAGAGAGAGAGAGAGAGAGGAGAGGAGAGAGAGATGAGAGGAGGGAGAGATGAGAGAGAGCGAGCGCGGAGAGAGAGAGAGAGAGAGAGAGAAGAGAGAGAGAGAGAGAGAGGAGAGATGAGAGAGAGAGACGCGCTGAGAGAGACAGACAGAAGCGAGAGAGAGAGACAGAGAGACATGAGAGAGATTGAGAGATGAGAGGAAGAGAGAGAGAGAGAGAGAGAGAGAGAGAGAGAGAGAGGGGAGAGAGAGAGAGAGATGAGAGAGAGAGAGAGAGAGAGAGATAGAGAGAAAGAGTGGAGAGGGAGATTGAGAGAAAGAGAGAGAGAAAAATAGAGAGAGAGAGAGAGAAAGAGAGAGACAGACAGACAGACAGAGAGACAAGACAATAACAGCAAGAGAGAGAGACAGACAGACAGACAGAGAGACAGACAAACAGACAGAGAGACAGTCACACACCAGGAGAGAAGAGAGAGGAGATAGAGAGAGAGTGAGAGAGAGAGAGAGAGAGAGAGAAAGATGACAGAGGACAGAGACAGAGGACAGAGACAGAGACAGAGACAGAGAACAGAGAGAGACAAGGTAAATTGGACGTTGAACTAATATGTTACAGTCCTAGTGTATTTGTTAACAGATACATTTAGGACTAGATAACATGTAACGTATTGTAGTCTTCAATTTCACAAATGCAAATACATATAAAGACCCAAATAGCTAGAAAAGCGGCTCACATGTAAAACAAATCTTGACATTACGCTTACAACTCGTATGTTTGTTAAAATGACTTATATCCCTGTTTGAAGATTGACTTTACATTTCCTAGTTGGACCGACAAACGGTATGAATGAACAATATCGTGAAAAAGGAGAAATTGCTTATTAGCGACCATATTCTTCTTTTTCTACAAAGGTTTCAACTACTGTATTTTCAATAATTATACCTTCATTTACAGAGATATTTCCGCTCATTCAAAATGTGCATAAAAAGGGGCAAGAGCCAAAGAGAAAGGCTGTAGTAAAACGTTTAAATATCTAGAGTATGGAAAGAATTGACTTGCAGCAAGGTTTGGAAAAGCATTGTGTGAAAAGGAGGAATTTTCATTGTCAGCAATAGCTCGATTTCCCACAATATTTTCAATATTCGTCTGTTATAGTATACTTTCGAGGAAGGGTTTAGGCTATGATGAAACGATTTAACCCTTTCCCCTCTTACACACGCTTTTTGACGCATATGCAGCAGACGACATTTGAAAACTCGTGACAAAATGAGAATTTACTTATCGTAGGCAATTTCTACCTTTTGCTACAATGCTTTCAAATGCTTTAAAGAATTATATTTTTATTTACAGTGATTTTTGGGATAGGGGCGTTTCGCGCCTAACCCATACTCATGTGCTTTCGAAAAGTCGGATTAAGCTGCAACCACAGTCCACATGTGTATACAACTACACCAGATCGGGGATTTTGATTGGTTATAATCTGCCTTTTCAACTATTTCATTGGTTCGACCGAATCACCGAAAAACCATCCCGCTTGCATTAATTAAATAGACAAAATAGTCAAACGAGTGAAACACACTCTGAACTATGATTGACCTTAATGTCAGTTGTGTAAGGTAACGTCGACCCGTGCTGTGACCCCATTAGTTTACAAACAGGGTCTGACTTACATAGAGAAATGTGCAAATCATCATGTAACATAAAATTATTGAAAGGAGTTGAAACCATTGTGTCAAAAGTATAAATTGCCTACGATAGTAATTTCTCCTTTTTGTCACAATGTTTCCGATTGTCGTCTGCTGCACATGCGTCTGTAAGCGGGAAATAGTTACATCCTCCCCATGGAGCGGAACCCTTCTCGTGATAATAAAACAGTTCGAAATATTGAAATATTGTGAAAATGGGAGCTATTGCTGACAATGAACAATTTCTCTTTTCACACAATGCTTTATAAACCACGTTTCAAATTAAATCTTTTCATATTTAAAACGTTTTACTGTGGACATTTCTTTTACTCTATCTCCTTTCCGGACACATTTGAATAACATGCTATGAGATTAATGATAACGAGCAATTTCGCCTTACATCAAGAGGAAAATATATAGTCTTATACATAGCTTTTGTGGAAAAAGAGAAATGGGTCACGAATAACCATTCTGCAGCCGTCTGCCTGCACATGCGTCGAAAAGCGACTTTACGAATACGGGAAAGGATTGAACCGTTTCCCCGTTAATAGCTACATATAGTTACATACGAATGTTGAAAGTATATTTGCCTACTAATTTTTTCCTTTCCAAACAATGCTTTGAAACATGAATCAATTTTTTTCTATACCTATGATACGAAAAATATTTGTCTACAGTTATTATTTTTAACCTTTGCCCCTTTTAGACACATTTGACTAACCTTAACAGATAAATGATAATTCAGCAAGTTTGTCTTTTTCTCACAATGTTTTAATTACTATTCAAAATAATACTTTTCATGCTTAGTTATAATGTTGTTTGCTGTATATTTACTTACGTGGTCAAGGGTAAGGACTTGTTTTACCATAATCCGTCCAAAGATGAGAGGTCCTACTGTGTATACATGCCATGAAGAATGGTACTAACGGTCCTCACCGCTACTGAGAGATTGTTGGTAAAACAGGTCGCGTGGTGTGTTGATTATTCATCAGTGTCGCTGTATGTCGACACCAACTAGGACATAGGAATTAAATCTACAAATTAGATGATAAAGCTTTCAACACTGATTGATTGTGGTTAACGCACGTTTAAAACAATTTTCTACGTTTTTATCACGGCGCCTAGTTCATCTACAATTTGTTTCCTTGTTTTCTCACACAGTACTACCAGACACAACACGTCCGAAAGAAAGTTGACCGAAAATGTCAACATACACACGAGTTATAACCCACAAGGTCATTATTTATTTTATAATTGAGGCGCTTCTACCGATATTGGAACTAAAATTATAATGATATGCATTTGCGCTAATTGAAGATTCAAACGTTCGTCTAACGTGTAATCTAGTCCAAGACGTATTGTGACAAATAAACTAGAATATAGTCTAAATAGGTTTTTGTAAATTAACCTTGTACGGTCCCCATTTCGGAGATACAATTAATTTGCAAATACTTTACAAATACCATAAATCTCAAGCTGTTCCTAAGCACAGACGTTTTGACGCATCGAACCAGTCTTCTGTAATCTATACTTTATAAGTTGTCTCTGTCTGAAAGCTTGGAGGTATATCCGGTGTCGGCCGGCTGTCTGCCTGAATGAGCATTCGTCCGTCCGTCATGGGGATTGTGCATTGCAAGTATGGTCAAAACGTTGTTTCCTTATGCAGATTTATTGAAAGTGGTCACACTTATATACCGTGTGATCAGGAGAACGGCAAAATACTAGGTACATAACTCTGGTCTGGCTTATCTTAGTTATCTTCATTTTTCCTTATTTAGTTGCGATTGTCTCAATTAATTTACATTGTAATCCATTTCAAACTTGGTTTGTAGGAACTTATGACCTACACAATTGCAGTGCACCATTACCATAACTTTAGCATGCATTGCGTTTGGAGTGAGTATATTTTTGTCTTCCATGCTCTCACTTATTATATGACATTCGCATGCACACATGCGTTCCGTGAAATGCCCTTGTTTCGTTAATTGAGTGTTTCCAAGCGTTGTACAAAATTGTCCAGAGCGATCTGACTGTCGTCCGTCTCTTGTGTTCATCCATCCGTCGGCTGTCCCCCCCCCGTTACGGTTGCATTATGGCGTCAAAACTTTGTTTCTGTTTCGCGTATCCATTTCAAAGTCGTCACCGTATACATTGGGATTAAGAGATTCGATACAATATTTTGAACACAAATCCTGATCCTGGTTTTTTTAGGTGTAAAACTCATTTTTCATTCTTTCGGTTATTGTCTCCATAGATGTCCAATGTATTAATTTAAGACGTGTTGTATAGGAAACTCAGAGCTACAGATGTGCAGTGCAAAAGAACATAACTCTAGCATGCTTTCGATTTGTCTTTCATTTATCAGCATGATTACAATATACATTGTGATCTTTAGTGATTTCTGAACAGGAAATATTTTAAATAAGGGTCGCTGTCTCAGTTTTTTGTCAATCTTTTTATTTGGTTTATTACAAGAAAAAGGGTCAAACTTGATAAATTATGGTATTTGTATTGTAATAGGCAGAGGCAATATTGTGTGCTTCGCAAATTTTGGTTTGGTTTGTTTAAAGGTCATTGTTTCAACAATGTTTGTCTATAGTATCTATGCCATATATTTCATCAACTTATATATGCCCTATACCATCAGCGCTTTCAGCGCTTTGATTATATGTATTCTAAGTCGTTATTGTCGTATAGACTTGTTAGGGTCACATTACGGTCGCCGTTTACAAATACAACTGAAATTGAGGTCAAACATAGTTCGGAGTGTGTTTTCACTTGTGGAAACTCTTTTGACTCATTAATGCAAAGCCGTTGGATTTTTGCGATATTCGGTCGAACTAATCAAATCAGTGGAAACAATGATAACCAAATCAAAAATTAGACATTCGCAGATGTTTACACGAGTTGAACACGATTGCGCCCCTGAAGACGACTTTTAGAAACGCATGCTAGGATGGGCAATGGTATTAGGTCTTTTGAAATGGGAGCCGCGAAAAGCACTTAACCACACAAATGAGCAAAGCTGAAATCACAGCTTGAAATGAGAAGTGTGAATAAAGGATATCGAAATTAATCTACCACACCACTAAACAGCGGGTGGTAATTATTCCAAAGACACGACTGGTCCATAATTGGTTCATGACTAACACACATCGCCGCCATACCCTGGTTACCCTGGTTGAACCGCAAATGTTGCAAACCCTAACACACCAAATCAACACATATGATGGCAAGGCTTAGAACATCGGAACGGGGTATAGTTTAAATATCACTTCTACGGCCTTGTCGTAGAAGGGAGACACTCAAATCCCCATGGTTCAAAAATGGCATAGTACTCAAAATCCCCATGGTAAAAATGTCAGGGTATTCAAATCTCCAGTCAATTTGATGGGGTATTAAAATCCTCATGGTTCAAATGCACAGGTGAAATAACCATATCTTGTAAAACCAAATAAAAGATTGACAAAAAACTGAGCACGCGACCCTTAATTAAAATATTTCTGTTCATAAATCACTAAAGATTCACAATGTATATTGTAATCATGCTGATAAATGAAAGACAATCGAAAGCATGCTAGAGTATGTTTCTTTTGCACTGCACATCCTGCAAAGTCAGGACATGACCAATCAGGCTATATATGAATAGTGTTGATCCAAATTGCCTCACAGGGTAAGCGGTGTAATATCATATATAATAATTATACATATTCTGATCCGGGGTCTGTATTATGTTTGGTCACAGCCAGTTATTTAAATACCTTTAATTAATTATGTTGATTGTATAATGGCCAGTTTTATAGCGACGTTGACCCAAGACCTAAAGTTAAGCAACTGTTTCATCGCGGTTAGTACCTGGATGGTGACCGACCCGTCATGGCTTACCGGCGGTACAGTAACAAATGGAAAACACAACTTACAGAGATTGTTTCTTATACAAGACAAATCTTCGTGTGAATTTGAGGCTTTACAATAACGTAGCTGTATGTATGAAAAAAATATTAATAAAGACTGGCTGTGTTCATGTACATCATTAATCGAACAAAATTACATAAAACCAATCTTTTTCAAACCGAACAGGTGTATCAACAAACAATAGACGGGATATAGTGTAGAATCCCTGGATTAGTCCGGATTCCTACCCCCCCCATATCACTATGTTACCGGTAACAATTGCGATAAATTACGCAGCGGAACCATACCATCTATCCCTGGATAATCTCATCGATTCTATACAGAGACCCTAAAATAGAATATATAATGTCTCTGATTCTCATAACACGTTTCACTCTCTTACATTATCAGACTCATTATTTGAGTATATGAATATAAGGACGACAACTCTGTGCGAAGGAAAATGAACAAAATCTGTTTTGTGAGGAGAACCCGTCAGAATCGGTAGTCAGTATAAACAACATGGCTACCGCAGACAGGCCGTAATGAGCCGACCCCGAAGGGAAGCGTATATCGGCCAAAAAGAAAAATCTCTACGTGAAGAGTAGGTCACTACTGCTTAATCGATTAACAGGACAAATGAACTTGTTCACAAGCAATTACCCTCGTATCGAAGGATATAATTTTAAATCAGCTGTTAGGATCGTTAAATCTAACTCGTATGTAACCTAATGACCTGGAAACAATTAGTTTGTCAATCGAACAAGGTAATCCGCATCGTACAGTGACGAGATTGACAAGATTTGTCCAAAACGAGTAATTAAAACAAGGATCAGCCCGTTAAATTTTTACTTTGAAACCTTGATTGTTGACGTTTTCTATTTCTGAATTGGTTTTTAAATGCAAATTTGTCGG